>QEOT01002317.1:16711-69363 GCA_003123785.1 Pterocarya stenoptera | reverse complement strand
AAAAAAAAAAAAAAAAAAAAAAACAAGACCCATCACAAGAGAATACTACTTTGAGGAGACATTTTTATTCTCAAATATTTAAGAAATATGAACCATACAATGCTTATTAAAAAATTATTCCCCCAGTTTCAGCCAAAGAATGAAAGCACCCTCTAAACCACAAAAATCAACAAACCACAGATACAACTTTGTATCCTTCCAGAAAAAGGTTATCAAAATTCTTAGAAGAGATCAGCAACTTAGTTTCACACATACCTTTAGAGGATTTGCAACAAAAATGCGAGAAAGAAGTTGTTTACAATCTTGAGATATGTGAACATAGTCTGGAATCTTGTACTGAACAGCCATTGTTCGCTGCATAAGAATGGTAGAGGAAGATACTTATAAAAAATAATGACAGAGGGAGATATTAAACTGTTCAAATAAGAAACTTATTGATTTTAAGGCCAGCAAATTGAAGGTAAATTACATTGAAAGTTTTCCTGAGATTCTTTGGGTCTTGTGGATCTTCAAATGGGTATGCTCCCGCTAGCATAACATAAAGAGTCACTCCACATGACCATACATCTGCCAACTGAACGCACACAAAGCAAAATGAAATAGAACTGCAAAGAAAAGGGTATTTATATCCTTCGCACAAATAAGAAACTTGTCAAACAAGAGGTAGTTTACCAAGTTTTTGATCTTTCCAGGCCATATCTGTGTTCAATTGTTTCCCAAGCAAGTATCTTCTTACAAAAAAAGATAGTCTCAATTGATCACATTATGGTAATGTGGGTATGTTTAGTTAAAATAAATAAATAAAACTTTTTTTATTTGATAAGTAATAAGTAGTTGTATTGATAAAGATAGGCATAACCCAAGTACATTGGAGGTATACATATGAATATACCAAGTTAAAAACTAGAAACTGTTACAAGAAAGTTTTGGAAGCTAAGACCATTTAACTCTAAAGCAATGGCCCACATAAATAAAGTCTTCCAAAAAAATCTCCTAAAATCCTCCGAGGAACGTTCATGATCCTCAAAAAGTCTATCATTTCATTTCCTTCAAATACACCAGAAAATACAAATAGGAGCCATCTTCCACACTGTTGCAATATGTGGTGTCCCTGTGATCCCTCGCCAACTAGCTAGTAGTTCCATCACCCTTCCAGGTATTTGCTTTAAAATAAATAAATATAACTGGCATTTGCTTTATCATATTGATGGGAAAAATACAAGGATGGTAACAAAATGAATAAGACAGACAAAGGATCACATACGACAGAAGTGGCACAAATGTTGTAACACAATACCAGGGGAGGCAGGGGTCTAACCCTCATTTTTAAAACATACAAACGTTGGGATCATAGTCCTTTATGCTGATTATTGATTGGTTTATATGTTCAGTGACCACCATGTACCTCGTATAGTTTGCTAATTAATCAATTCACATAAGAAAACACATTCCAAAATAACTGTTGCTCGAACATAGCTGTGCACACAATAGGTGATTTATAATTTATTGAGACAAGAACACCGGCAGGTGGAAAATCAATGGTGAAGATGCTCAGCACAATGGCTCATGCATCAAGTCTTCAAATCAGAAATAAGTTTTCAAGAGAAATGGTTCATCTGAGAAGTTTATGGGATCTAGGCATTATAAATACATGATAATCTGGTTATTAAATCAGCTCCAGCAAAGCTTGAACAGATAAACTTAATAGAAAATTTGAGGTTCAGCAACATACGATATCAAAATTACCTTGCCATCATATTCTTTCCGTGAAAGAACCTCGGGTGCAATATATGCAGGAGTTCCAACGGTTGATTTGGGTATCGAATGTAGCAGAGATGACTACACAAATATTGCTAGTCAGAGGACGTAAATTCACAACTACCTCATAGAAAGGCTTAGCATACTAAATTGAATCTAAAACTAAACCTTTGAATAACCAAAATCGCAAATCTTCAGGCGTGGAGCAGGGTTTCCATCCAGCAAGGTATTTTCCAGCTTCAAATCTCTATGGCATATTTGCTTCAGGACAAGGAAAATTAAAGGGAAAATTCAACTTCAAGTAGAGAAAGGAACTAGATACGTTTACATATATTAACATCTCTTACCATATAATGGCAGTAGCACACTCCAGAGATGAGCTGTTGGAAAAAATATCTCGCCTGAAAAGACGCAAAGGAAAAGACAAAAGAATCGGATTCATAATATTTCACCCTCTGTTTGGTTGCTTAGAATGGGACACGTAATTCAGATCTGTAACTTCGTTTCTTTTCCCTTCTTATATTGCTAATATTTTTGCTTCATAAGTAAAAACAATACAACTAAGCTGACTAGCAACACAGAACTGGAATGAAGGGAGATTGTTTTAATCATAAACATTGTGAGATCCCAATCCTACTCTTCCGTTCTTTTCCTACATATTTTCGGGAAACAGAAACGAAAGTCTAAATCTATCAGTAGATCTGTAGAGAACCAGAAACGTATGAAATTGGAGCTCGCTATCAGTCAAGAACAATGATCAAACCTCATCTTCGCTAAACCTTCCGGCAGCACAAATTCGCTCATATAGCTCTCCACCCGCGGCGTACTCCATGACGATAGCCAGATGGGTAGGAGTCAAAACCACCTATGAATCCAAATCCCAAAAACCAGATCAGACAATTGAAAACGATAGAAGTAATATTTATGTCTAAACTCAAACGAAACCATGCATACATACATACATGTGTGTTGAAAGTTAAAAAGAAAAAGGGAAGAAAAAAACATATACTCGCGCGTCACACAAGTACACACCTCCTTGAACCGAATAATGTTTGGATGGCATAGCGATCTGTGGTTTATGATTTCTCTCGCCACATTCTGACCAATCTGCCACCAAAAGAGCAAATAAACAGGTGATCGGAAGCCACCCAGGCAAACGAAACGAAATTCTAAAACTTTCAAAGGGTTTATGCGTTCTCTGAACTACCCAAATAAATTTCTGTCCTTTTTTATGTCAGCAATGGAGTTCAACGAAGTTAATCCTAAAAAGTAGCAATTTCCTCAAACAGCATGCAATAGATACTCGAGGATATGGAAAGAGAGTTATACGAGCGGATACCTTGTGTCCCCGCTCGATGTATTTCATGGCGACGAGCTTTTTCGTTTGTTTGTCCCGCATAAGCCTGGCCACTCCAAACTTCCCAGACCCTATGTCCTTCACTAGCTCGTAATTCTCCATCGATATTATCTCTTAACTTTCGCCTCTCGTTATGTGCTAAACCCCGGTTTCAGTGTTACACTCATCAATCGAAATCAATAGCGGAGCCCTCAATTCATGGCTTCCTGCTCGAGAAAAAGGAGAAGCACAAAACTCGACCGCAATGGTTTCCAACTCTATACCCCTATTCAACTGGGAATCGGATTCGGAGAGAGGGGGGAGGATTTCGGAGACTTGGAGAATTAAGGAAAGCAAGGAATCTGAAACAGTCGTTTCACATTGAGAGAGAGAGAGCGACAGAGAGAGACAAGAGAGACAGAGAGTGTACGTAACGTATCAGCTCTCAGCAGCCAGTAGGGTAGAATTAAAAAGCAAGGGAGAGGAGACTGCGAGTCTGCGAGGGCGAGGGCGAGAGGCGGAGGGAAACATAATTACAAGAGTCGCAAAAGATGTCGTTTACCAGGACTTCATATTGTCAAGGGTGGAAATTCGGTGCACGTAGAAGTATGGTTCACGCCATACGAGCCAGTGATCCAACGGACCAACATGCACAGATTTTAATGCTCTACGGTACGATTTGGAGTAATTTACATGAGAAGCTACACTGACAACAAAATTTTATAAAACTAAATTTATAAATTCATATAATTTATACATGAATCTATTTTAATTTTATAATCTAACTTATCATATTAAATAACGTCAATTTATAAATTTAATTTTATCAGATCTACTTAAAGCATTTCTAATTTTAAATACATGATTTTGAATATAAATTACAGATGACTTGATCATGACCACTCAAAAGCTGGTTTGAATAGTGAGATAAGATTAAAACTTTGTAAATGGTAGTAAATAATTTGTGAATACTAATGAGATAGTTTAAGTTGATTATTTTTTGAGTTTTGAGAAATGAGATAGAAAAAGTTGAATAAACTATATTATAAAAATATAGTTTTATAATATTATTTTTATTTTAAGATTTGAAAAAATTAGAATTATTTTTTATTTGAAAGTTTGAAAAAGTTTTAATAATTAATTTAAAAATTTTGTATTTAAAAATGAGATGAAATGAGATAAAATAAAATAAAATAAGAATTTTGTATCTCGTCTTAACTTTCAAACCTGTTCAATTTTAAATTTTATTTATTAAAAAGTACTTCAAAATCAGTTTATTTCAATCACTTCATCAAAAACTATTCTAAACAAAAAATTTTTTAAATAAAGTATTTGAAAGAATTCTTCCAATATGTAAAACACACTTTCTATTTTATTGATATGATAAAACTTGATTTCTAAGAAATTCTAACAAATTAAATTTTTTCATGTCAATAAAATGGAATATATATTTTACATACAGACTTCTAAATATAATTTTTACATTTGAAATATAAGACAAAAATCTCTCGATTTAAAAATCCAAATTCTAATTCGTTTATCCAAACGCAATCTTAAAATATTTTGTCCGAGGATTCGGCTTCCCTCCAATCATTCACGACATCTCCTGTTCTAGAAAAAGTAAAGATTCAAAATCATGGGTTATAGGGTTATAAAACTCTATTTTACTAGCATCTATCATAACTTTTCTAGAGATCAACAACCCATCATATCATATTATATCAACGTGACAACAACCCATCATTTATATATATATATATATATATATGTATGCATGTATGTATGGCATATGTTTATAAAATTGTAACTTCTGTTACAAAAATTATAGTTTTTTGAATGCTCGAAACACAACATGAAAAGACATTTTTATGTTCAAGCTTGACTTGAAACTATAAGAGCGTTGACAATGGCGTATTTATTATCAAGTCCACTCTAAATTTTAGTTTTTTTAAGTTAAAATTCATGCATTAGACTAGAAAAATCAATATTTGTGAAATTTTGAATTACAGTAATTTATGGCCTTAAGTCATATTTAGAGAATCACTGTAGAATGATTAAATCAATATTTTATAATTTTTCCATCAAACTACCTCTTTCTTTTAATATTAAATTTTAATATCAATACAAAATATTAAATATAAAATACATGTGTGTTTACAAAATATTAAATTTTAATATTAATACAAGTGTACTTACAAAATATTAATTTTTTAAAATATTATTAAAATATATAATATTATATTATTATTTTTACTTTAAAATAATTAGTCCAATATAGATTAACCTCTCTAAAAGTTTTTATTATAGCCAAAATTTCAAATTCTAGTCAAAATTTAGACTTAATAATGCCAATACTCTAAAAAATCAAGTCGAGCACTTTACTCAATTTGACTCATTTATTATCTTTTTTTATATTTAACGTGAATTTAAAAAATAAAATAAAATATCGAAATATTTTACTCACATTATACAATTAGATATAAATTTATTCTTACAATCACAGTTATTTACAAATACAATAAATGACTGCAAGATTGTATGATTATTTGGATCTTCTCCAATTATAATGAATTATACTTATATAAAATATCGTAATATTTATAGCATTTTAATACTTATACTGTAACAGTTACGGTGTAGTGGATGAATGTAAAATAGGAAAATGAATGTGGATGGATACTAGAAATGGCAAATAGTGTATTGATAGAAATGATAATGAGGCATGCTTCGAGGGAGGCTCCTCCAAACTCAGAAAGTACAGAATATTCCAGATGATTTTTCATAACAAACTCTGTCAGAGTGACAGACCTAAATAGTACTGAAAACAGGAAATGACTAAACTGCCCTTTAACACATCATGGGCTAAAACTATTGCAGTAAAAATAAAAGAAACCAAATAATATTGTAGTCCATTAAGAAAGACTTCCGGCTCACGTTCCTTGTCACTTAAGCCCGAACTATCTCCTTCTTCCGGCCCATGAAGCCCAGAATTACACTTATCGATTTAGGGATCTATCGATCTGTTCTTCCCCAATTCTTCATCTCTCCTTATCACGCCGTACGCCCACTCCTCAGTTGCGCATCTCCACAACCCTGCCTCCATCTGTCGTGTAACAACTCCCCCTCCCTTAGAGAACCTTGCCCACAAGGTGAGGAAAGTCCCCGCATAGCTGTCAGTAAGGCTCCCAAGAAGCTTCCTCCACGGGTTGCCCTTGCCAGCGAACGAGTACTTCGACTAAAGGTAAGTTCTTTACTTTGCGCATCCTCCTTGAAATTATTTCCTTCGGTTCTGGCTTCAAAACACCCCTTGAGTTAACTGGTGGCAGAGTAGGCAGTGGGTTTACGTTTTGAGCTAGGGTTTGCTTTAGTTGAGACACATGAAATACGTTGTGTATCTGTGCTGTGCTAGGTAGCTGTAGTTTGTAAGCCACTTCGCCAATTTTTTCCTGGATCTGGAAGGGGCCATAATAACGAGGGGCTAGTTTAAAGCTCTGTCTGTGATGAATCGAAGATTGACGATATGGCTGCAGTCTTAAATAAACCCAGTCCCTTGCCTGGTAGTGTTGTTCTTTCCTATGTTTATCTGCATACTTCTTCATCCTCTCTTGGGCCCTAACAAGGTTTTGTCTTAGCAGGTGCCAAATTTGATCTCTCTGTTGCAAGGTAATTTCGACCTCTGCCACTCTTGCTGTGTTTGGTAGGTAACTAGTCAGTTTAGGGGGTACGTAACCATAAAGTGCCTCAAAAGGGGTAATCTTAGTTGAGGCATGTTGGATTGAGTTATAACACCATTCAGCCAGGGCAACCCAATTAGACCAATCCCTAGGATTGTCACTGACATAGCTCCTTAGGTAGTTTTCAACTCACTTATTCACTGCCTCTGTTTGACCATCTGTTTGAGGATGGTAGGCAATGCTGAAAGCAAGTTGCACACTCGTAATGCGAACAATTCCTTCCAAAATTTGCTGGTGAACGTGGGGTTTCTATCTGAGATAATGGAATGGGGCATTCCATGTAGCTTAAAGATGTGCTTAACAAAAGCTGAGCAACCACCTTTGCTGTGTAGGGATGTGAAATAGGTATGAAGTGAGCATATTTTGTAAATCTGTCCACGACTACCCATAAGGCATTAAAACCTTGAGAAGTGGGTAGGCCCTCTACGAAATCCATGGAGATATCTGTCCAAGGGCTGGATGGGATTGGTAGAGGCTGTAGGAGTCCACTAGGTAGTGTATTATCCACTTTCACTGTCTGACATGTGTCGCAACTCTTGAGAAAGAATTTCAGATCTCTTTTTAAACCAGGCCAGAATAAGTCTTTAGTGAGTCGATGTAGGGTTTTATCAAATCCCAAATAGCCTCATAAGGGGCTGCTGTTCACCAAGTGTAGGATTCTGCCAATAATAGCTGAGTTGGCTGGAATATGAATTCCGTTTTTGTAGAATAAGACCCCATCTTTGACCAAAAAATGAGGTGGCAATTTGTTGTCTTTGTGCTTTTGAAACAATGTTGTGATTTCTGCATCGGAGTCATAGAGGCTTTTAATTTCAGTGAGCCAATCCCAGCTAGGAAGTGTAATGAGAGCCACAGTTACTTCATTTTCAAGCTCTTGCCGAGATAAGGCATCCGCCACCACATTCTCTTTGCCTTTTTTATATTCCACCAAAAAATCATACCCCACAAGCTTCAATATCCATTTCTGCTGCATTGGAGTGCCCACTCTCTGATCAAGCAGAAATTTCAGACTTTGTCTGTTTTTACTACAAAAGAGTGTCCCAATAGGTATGGTCGCAATTTCTGGACAGCTGAAACCAACGCCATTAGTTCCTTTTCATAGGTTGACATGGCTAATGCTCGGCCCTTAAGAGCTTGACTGAAAAAAGCTAACGGTCGCCCTTCCTGCATTAGCACAACCCCAATTGCTTCCCCGGAGGTATCACATTCAATTACAAAGGGTAATTGAAAGTTAGGTAAGGCCAATACTGGCCGTTGACTCATGGCTTGTTTGAGTTGATCAAAAGCTGTATGGCTTTCTCACTCCATTTAAAACTATCTTTCTTCAACAATTCAGTGAGTTTGGCTGCTACTGTGCCATATCCCCTCACAAATATACGGTAATAACTTGTCAGCCCCAAGAACCCTCTCAAGGCCTTGATAGACCTTGGAACAGGCCAATTTGTCATGGCTTTCAGCTTCTCTGGATCAGCTCGAATGCCCTGGCCTGAGATGAGATGGCCCAAATAGGCAATTTCTTCTTGCCCAAAACAACACTTACTTAACTTGGCAAAGAGTTGGTGCTGTCTTAGTAGTTCAAAAATGACTTTCAAGTGGGATAAATGCATCTCAACATCATTACTATATATTAGTATATTATCAAAAAATACCAAAATAAAGTGACGGAGATAGGGCTTAAAAACCTGATTCATGAGGCTTTGAAACGTCGACGGTGCATTAGTTAAGCCAAAAGGCATAATTAGGAACTCGTAGTGACCGTCATGTGTCCTAAAGGCAGTTTTAGGAACATCCTCTGGGCGTACTCTGATTTGGTGGTAACCCGACCTCAAATCCAGCTTAGAAAAAATCTTAGCTCCATGGAGTTCATCCATCAACTCATCCACTACCGGAATAGGATATTTATCCTTAATAGTAACACTGTTCAGCTCCCTATAATCCACATATAATCGCCAAGTCTCATCGGCCTTTCTCACCAAAAGGCATGGGGATGAGTAGAGGCTTTGAGATGGTCGAATAACTCCTGATTCCAAGAGTTCCCTCACAATCTTTTCAATTTCTTCTTTCTGAAAATAGGGGTATCTGTAGGGCCTCACAGAAATTGGTTTTGTTCCTGGCTGTAGGGTGATAGAATGGTCATGTGTACGGTTAAGGGGTAGGCCTTTTGGGGTGGAGAAGATATCTTGGTAATTGTTGAGTAGGTGCTGAATTGGCTCAGGGATAGAATCGAGTGGGTTTGGTATGGGTTCTTCAATCAGCTGCAATAACAGCCCTTTAGTCTCCATATGATTAGTGCGTTGCATTGACCCCTCCTCAAGCAAGTGATACGCATTCAGCCCCTTAAGAACTACAGCTTTGCCCTTGTGTTGGAATTGCATGGTCAATTCCTTGAAATTCCAAAGGATGGAGCCCAATGCTTGCATCCATTGGACCCCTAAAACCATGTCACATCCAGCTAAGTCCAGTAAATACATGTTGACTTGGAACACCTCTCATTGGATGCTAATATTGACCCCCATCACCTTCCCTTCACTCTCAAGCTGATCCCCATTTGCAACTTTAACCTTAACTCTTTCTTCAGATAAAACTGACAATGGAAGACGTGAGATAATGGTAGTATCTAAGAAGTTATGTGTGCTTCCTGAATCAATTAGAATAGTGACACTTTGGCTGCCAATTTTCCCTTTAACCCTCATGGTTTTAGGATTAAGAGAACCAATAATGGCATGAAGTGATATTTCAGGCTCTTTTTTAGGTCTGGGCATATCTGAAAACTCTGGTGGTGAGACCAGACTGTCTAGTGGTGCTTCTACTAAAGTGTCATCCTCCAACACCTCCTCAATGAGATAGAGTTTAGGGCTTTGGCACCTATGGCCTAGGTGCCACTTGGAGTCACAATTATAACAGAGGCCTTTTTCACGTCTCTCCCTCATTTGGGTTGGACTAATCTTGTGGACAGATACAATAGCTTTTGGATTGTATTTCTAGCTTTCAAGTTGGGTAGATTGGGTGGAATTAAGTTTTAAGGTGGCTGGTTCAAAATGGTGGTGGGGATTGGCTCTAGGAATGAACTTCTTGTGTAAGGAAGTCTTTTCCTCTTGAATTTTTGCAAGGCCATAAGCGGTGAGTAGGTTGTGAGGGTTAAACATGCGAACTGTCAACCTTATATTATCACGTAGACCACTCAAAAAATAGCTTAGTTTGTACTATTCAGAGAGCCCTCTCAATCTGTTTGATAAAGCCTCAAAGTGAGCTTTATAATCCTTAACAGATCCTACTTGGCGGAGCCTAGTTAATTGCTCCATGGGGTCGTCATAGCTACTTGGCCCAAATCTAAGCAATAAAACTACGAAAAATTCCTCCCAAAACATTAACAGACCTGACTCATCAAGATCTTGGAACCATACAAGGGCCTTGCCCTCCATATGGAAAGAAGCAAGTCTCAAACGATGTTAAGGTAACGTATTATGAAATGAAAAAAACTGATTCACCTTGTATAGCCATCCATGAGGATCACCTCCATTGAATGTTGGGAAATCCAATCTAATAGCTCTCGGGTACACTTCTCCTGTATGCAGCACCATTTGTTCATTCTGATGTGAACCTCCAGCCTGATTTGGATTTGCTGATTTCTGATTATTTCCGTTGTGCAGGTTTGAAGCCAATGCAGCAAACTGACTAAGCATGGACTCCATTTGCCGCTGTACAGCTTGCATCTCTACTCCAATAGTGGTAAACTGAGATTCAGTTTGTTTTATATGGTTTTCAGTTAATTTCTTGAAGGAATTAAATCCTTCATGGAGCTGTGTGAAACGAGTACCTTCAGCCATTGTAGGGAGAGGACCGAGGGCTCTGGATACCACTTGTAACAGTTACGGTGTAGTGGATGAATGTAAAATAGGAAAATGAATGTGGATGGATACTGAAAATTGCAAATAGTGTATTGATAGAAATGATAATGAGGCCTGCTTCAAGGGAGGCTCCTCCAAACTTAGAAAGTACAGAATATTCCAGATGATTTTTCATAAAAAACTCTGTCAGAGTGACAGACCTAAATAGTACTGAAAACAGGAAATGACTAAACTGCCCTTTAACACATCATGGGCTAAAACTATTGCAATAAAAATAAAAGAAACCAAATAATATTGTAGTCCATTAAAAAAGACTTCCGGCTCACGTTCCTTGTCACTTAAGCCCGAACTATCTCCTTCTTCCGGCCCATGAAGCCCAGAGTTACACTTATCGATTTAGGGATCTATCGATCTGTTCTTCCCCAATTCTTCATCTCTCTTTATCACGTTGTACACCCACTCCTCAGTTGCGCATCTCCACAACCCTACCTCCATCCGTCGTGTAACACATACTCATAAAATAGTGAACTATATATACATATGTATATTTCTTATAACTACTACATATGCCATATAATATATATATAATGAACTGTACACGCAGGGGTTCTTGATTTGCAGGAAAGTTATGGGAGATGCTTATAAAATAGAGTTTTATTGCCCGCGAGAGCTTGAATCTTCACCGTTTTATTAGAAAAAAAGAAAAAGAAAAAGAAAATTCACGTGTCAATGTGTAACCACTAGAATAGGAGATGTCTCAAGCCGAATCCTTTGCTCGAACAGTCGCTCTTTGGACAGGTCCATCCTCCTATAGATGGAGTTTAACGGAGACCAATAAAAAACTGTTACGTCAACATTTTACACAGATGTTAATCCGTTGAGATAACATTATTTTTTTAGTACAAAAGTATATTTTATGCACTAGAAACTTAAGTGGTTCATCTGATAGCAGTGTTGAAGAAATTTGTTGACAGTGTATTTGGCAGTTCAATGTACCTCGTGAAGAACTTTTATGTGGAAAGCATACTGCAATTAGGGGTGCTACTGCACCATATGGTGCAGGGTAGCCTCTTCCTCAAGCCTCGCCTCCGTCCCGCATAGCCCGGGGGTAGGGGCGGACTCCCAATCCGTCCCACCCTCCGCCCACTTTAATAATGAACTACAATTCATTAGGTTTAAAAATTATTTTTAGATCCAAAAGTAATCAAAAACATATTTTTGAACTCAAATTGTAATTTAAATTTATAAATATTACTATAATTTAAAAACTACGTAGTTTTTAAATTACTAGTGCTTTTTTTGTGTAAGTTGTAACGTAGTAGGATGACCATTCTATAGATTATCTTCACAATACAAATCTCATNTTTTGAAGGTGATGCCAAGAATGCGGTGGAGTTGATTCAGAGTGCAGATGGATTGTTTGGCACCAGTGAATATATCCTTCATGACATTCAGATCCTGCTTTCTACCCTAATTAATTGGGAGTTCCACTTTGTCCCAATGGATGCTAATCAACTGGCACATAACTTAGCTAAAGCTACTATTAGTTTAAGTGATGCATCTATGTTCATTTGTGATGTTCCAGTTTGTATTCAGGATCTTGTATATCCTTATGTTTAATATTGAATTGAAGTCTGTTTTGTTCAAAAAAAAAAAAAAAAAACATTGCTCTTCGTTATTGGGTTTGGGTGAAAATATTGGGTCGAAAAGCCCAATTATTATGTGTGGAACCTGGGACTATAAGAAAAGTAAAAGCCCGTGTCCCGAGACATGGGCCCGGGCCGAACAAAATTCTGATTAACCAAGAAAATAATAAATAATAAATAATTCAGTTATAAATACAAAATAATAATAATTATAAATAATTACGAATGTAATCGTCAATCGACAGCCAACTCCCTTTCTCCTACTCTCTTAAAAAGGAAGAGCTCAAGAATTAAATCGAAGAAAGTCTCAGATCAGAGCGACCTTGGGAAAGTCTGGACCGTCCATATCCAACACTCGCCGGCGATCTCCATGTCCTCCACCGTCCGATCTCTCTCACTTGTCACCTTCATATTCCTCCGCCTCCTCTCCTCCTCGTTCGCCTCCGAGTCAGATCACAAGGTGAACCTGCTCTCTCTGTTTATGTATCCCCTCTTCAAGCCCTAGCAATGACTTTGTTATCCTGTCGTGGCCCTCCGAATCAACTCGTAGATCTTTTAAATGCTTCTAGTTTGATGTTTATTGGCTTCAGATCTGCCAATTTCTTGATTGGTAGACTCTGTGATTTGACTTCCTCTGGTCAATTCCTGAGCATTTGAAAGTTGATTTGGGGGTTTCATTGGTTTTCTTGGTCATGAATACCTCCTATCAACTCAGTTTTTCTGAAGTGCAAGAACCAAATGCGTACATTCTGTGTATATCTGTGTGTATAAGCTTTTATGTCTGTGTCTATGTATACATGTATGTTTATTGGGGATTGGAAATGACGTAGTGTTTGTGTCGTTGTGTGTTGGGACCTTGGAAATTAGGTATTCGTAACATTTTACCTGTAGTATATTTGTCGATCTGATCTACATACGCTTGCAATAGACATTTTGTGGCAGGATAGTTGACCGGCTAGTGATGCGTGTAGCAAAGTTAGGTGTGGGGGTTGCTGGGATCATGGGAGTGCTGATGGTTTTAATCGTGATAGGGAATGGTGATTTCCCGTATGCACATGTGCACCTATCATTGTAAGACAAGATGCGTTTGCATGCTTTTTAAGTACCTGGACTTTTTCCCACTAGCGAATTAATCCATGACAAGATAATTCCTGTGACATAATGCTATAAGTTGGATCTGGTTATTGTTTTTGGTACAAAATAAGTTGGATCTGGTTCTGATAGATGTTCACCGAGATATTTTCCATTTGGAAGGATAGAGCTGTAATTGTGGAGTTGCAGATATGGAAATGATTTTGACTGACATTTTAAACAGTTACAGAAAATTTTCGGATTGGTTATTTGACTCATAATTGTTAAGAACAAACGTTAGTTTGAGCTCTAGTTGGCGGTGACTCCTTTTTTATTTAGTTTCTTTAATCATGATTTGAAAGAAAGCCACCAGCCAATGCACTAAAAGATGAATTGCAAGTGTCTATCCAATCTGCACCTCATACCCTTATTCATGAAGTTCTAGGACATGCCATTATTGAGCCTCCATATGAAGCATTTTTATCCTAGAAAAAGATAGTAAATGTAGAAAGTTGCTGAACCTCTTCAGTGCTTATCATATGCAATTTCTGCTTTTTGTTCCTTCTTTTGTGTTTTGCACAATAAGCACATTAATTTCGAATGGTGTTTTAACCTTAAGGGTTGGCTCAAGTGGTAAGGGTCTTAGTTTTGGTAGTATGCTCTTTCCAGGTCTAAGGATTGAACCCTTGGGTGCCAAAATTTTCTAGGGGCCACGTCCCATCAGTGAAAAGTCAATGATTTACCCGATCTGTGTGATGGGGATGCGTCATACGGGTCTGGGGTTTATTTAGGTTAAAGACATGTCGCTTTTGCATGGCCTTCAGGAGTCCTCATCATAAGAAAAAAAACTCAAACAGTGTTCAAATCAAAACTAGCATTTCCTCCTCCCTTAACCAAGGGGCAGCGGGTAAAATAACAAGCTTGATATGGGTGCATGAGTCTTGTTTGCAGTAGAAAAGGCACACTAATCTGATAAGAAAATTATGTTATTAATGCTTCTCTCTCTGTCTTTTTTGAAGTTTTTAGGGATGTAACTAGCATTACTTATTTTCTTAAAAAAGTATTTTATAAGATGAGCTGGCCTTTCATATATTCCAAATTATTTCTGTGTATACATTGTTGTGAAATATGTCTTGGATGAACTCAACTTGTAGTGTGTATATTTAGCTTGAGATGAACTGAACTGCCACTGAAATTAATTGATACCTTTTTCACCCCCTTCATTTCTTCTTCAGTATCAGCAAGATGACCCAGTTACCCTTTGGGTAAATAAAGTTGGCCCCTATAATAATCCACAAGAAACCTACAATTATTACAGCCTTCCGTTTTGTCGTCCTCCGGGCAGTGCAGCTCACAAATGGGGTGGTCTCGGCGAGGTCCTTGGTGGAAATGAACTGATTGACAGCCAGATCCAAATAAAGTTTGGAAGTAAGAAAAATTTCAATCATAACCCTTAATTTTTATTTTGAGGTAGAATGTTTGAGCCAACCCTAACAAGGTCGTGACCAAGGCTTATATTTGTTGATTTTAGTTGCATATATTGACTTTTTTCTTGCACAGAAAACGTGGAGAAGGCTGTCATTTGTTCTCTGGATCTTGATGAAGCAAAGGTTAAACAGTTCAAGGATGCAATTGAGAATAATTACTGGCTTGAATTTTTCGTGGGTATGTTCTTCTCTGTATCCATCAGTTTTTTGCTAATACAATGTGAAGATTATTTCAGTGTGAATTATTCGAATGTTGATGGGTATGAGATTTCTGTAGAAAGTTCATAAATGTGGGGAGTGTGTACAGTCAGAAATTAGAATTTTTATCTCAAATTATAGTGGTACATGAGTTCCTGAGAGGGGGGCGAGGTAGGCTGAATTTTCCATGGGAAAAGCAATGCCATAGAGAGTATTATTCTCCATGCTCTTGTGTTTGGATTACAAGATGATCCGTACCAAAATGATGAGAAATATCTTCCTTCATAGTGACAGCAAATAAATTCTTGTTTATAAGAAGATAAATGTAGATTTAATAGCAGATAGAATGGATCTGTATCTCAGTGTAAAATATGTAACACTTAAGCCGTTTGGATAGTGAGATGAGATGAGATGGTTTTAGATGAAAGTTGAATAAAATATTGTTATAATATTATTTTTTAATATTATTATTGTTTTGGGATTTGAAAAGGTTGAATTGTTTATTATATTTTGTGTGAGAATTTGGGAAAGTTGTAATGATGAGATGAGATAAGATGAAACACTTTCGCCATCCAAATGGGGCCTTAATGATAATTTCTGTTAATGCAACTATTTTATTTGTTCACACTATATACTGCTATAGCTGTAACCAGGTGAGAGTTCCAAGCAAACCTCATCACCGAATTTCCAGCAAGCTTCATTGTTGAAACCTTGACTATGACTCGTGCAAATTTGAGTTCGCCAGAGGCACTGATTTTCCCTCCCTCCCTCTCTGGGCGGGTTGGAAGGATGGGGACTTTGTAAATCATAACTGAAGCAATTTCGAGTCTTTTATGCACAGTTTTCTTTTTATAAGTAATAAGAAGTTTTTTTCCCTTTATGCACAGTTTTTTTCCCTATATGTTTCTTACGTGTTATTTTGGTTTGCTTTGGGGTCTTTTTTTTTTCCCTTTATTTACTATGTTGGAGAACTCACTCTTTAACTTCTTGCCTGTTTTCTAATATTGGTCTCGACATGCTGGATACAAGTTCAGATGATCTGCCTTTATGGGGTATGCATTTAACTCACTTTTGTTTTTTGTACTTGAGTTTGCACGTGATTGGATAATTCATTTTTTTTTTTTCAACATTTAGGTTTTGTCGGTATGATGCATCCAGATAAGAATGGTGAGAAGCATGCCATTTACACACATAAGAAAATTGTCATCCACTATAACAAAGATCAGGTTTGCAGTTTTCCAAATTGCATATGATTTCTATGATGGGATTTAGGATTCACCCCAGCATCATAATGAAGCTTCTATCTTGTAGATCATTCATGTGAATCTCACTCAAGAGATCGCAAAGCCGTTGGCAGTTGGAAAAAAATTGGATATGACGTACTCGGTCAAATGGAGTTTAACAAATGTAACTTTTGCACGTCGCTTTGATGTCTATTTGGATTACCCTTTCTTTGAGCACCAGGTAACCCTTTATTTTTTTTCCCTATTTCCACCACTTTATGCATTATTATGAGTATCAAAAAATATTTCTGACTAGTCTGTGGTCATTGGCTGCCTGATTTTCCACTCATTGCCATACTTATCTGTTATTGAGAGTTGCATGTGCATTGTTAATGTGCAGATCCATTGGTTCTCCATTTTTAATTCGTTCATGATGGTTATCTTCCTTACTGGTTTGGTGTCAATGATATTAATGCGGACCCTTAGGAATGACTATGCAAAATATGCTCGGGAAGATGATGACTTGGAGACTCTGGTATTGTGCCATTTACTTGTATTTCTATTGTCATTTTTTATATTAATGCTTTATTGATTTTTTTTTAATTGAAGAAACCGTAATTGCTGCTCACTATAAAGTCCTTGCTTGCTGTTTTGGTGCTTGTTCTTTAGGAAAGAGATGTTAGTGAAGAGTCTGGTTGGAAACTCGTGCATGGGGATGTTTTTCGGCCTCCTCGCAATTTAGTTCTTCTTTCGGCTGTTGTTGGGACAGGTGCCCAGCTTGCATTGCTTGTTCTCCTCGTCATCTTATTGGCAATTGTTGGCATGTTGTATGTTGGGTAAGTTGAGAACTCATGGTTAATCCTGAACAACATACATGCATTTTATGGTAGCACAGTCACTGCATATGTTTTCCTTTCATCTTCTCATGGCTGCTATAATGTCCTTCGATTGTTATTGATATGGCTCAGGCGAGGAGCAATTGTCACAACTTTCATTGTGTGTTATGCTCTTACATCGTTCATTTCTGGTTATGTGAGTGGTGGGATGTACTCACGCCATGGGGGTAAGTAGGGTTTTGTTTCATCATCTTAATGCTTTTATTTTTTCTTTTTGATAAGTAAAATAAACATCTTGATGCTTTTCTTAGATTATTATTACAGTTTTGCATAACTCCATTTTGTTCTGCCAGGTAAAACTTGGATAAAGTCTATGATTCTCACTGCATCTCTATTTCCATTTATGTGCTTCGGTATTGGGTTCATCTTGAACACAATTGCTATCTTCTACGGGTCTTTAGCAGCTATTCCCTTTGGCACAATGGTTGTTGTCTTTGTCATCTGGGCTTTCATCTCTTTCCCTTTGGCTCTTCTTGGTACGGTTGTTGGAAGAAACTGGAGTGGTGCTCCAAACAATCCTTGTCGTGTGAAGACCATTCCCCGTCCAATCCCTGAGAAGAAATGGTATCTCACACCATCTGTAGTCTCAATGATGGGTGGGTTGCTACCCTTTGGCAGCATATTCATTGAGATGTATTTTGTCTTCACATCCTTCTGGAATTACAAGGTAGGTTTTACCATTCTATGGGTTTTTTGGGTACATTCTCTCTCAAATACAATGAACGGTGACATCTTTATGTTGATAGTTACTAGCGTCTTGAATCTTCTGTTTACCAATTTTTTAGGCGTGCCTGAGAACCTTAGTCAATTTTTTTATGTTATGGTGCGAGTATTAATATTTCTTGATGGTTTTCCTTTAAATTAATATCTCCTAATGGTTTTTAAGACTGATGGATGTTTTTTTTTTTCCAACACTAGTAATCAGAAAGTGTGCACAATATGGTTAAAGGTATATTGAAGCTGAGTAACCCTTCTTGCTTTGTGTGCAACAGGTGTACTATGTGTATGGGTTTATGCTACTGGTTTTCTTGATTCTCATTATCGTCACTGTTTGTGTGACCATTGTGGGGACATACTTCTTGTTAAATGCTGAAAACTATCATTGGCAGTGGACTTCCTTCTTCTCTGCTGCCTCGACAGCTGTCTATGTGTATCTGTACTCAGTATACTACTATTATGTGAAGACCAAGATGTTCGGCTTCTTTCAGACCAGCTTCTATTTTGGATACACTTTGATGTTTTGTCTCGGTTTAGGAATCCTTTGCGGTGAGTTTCCACAGTTGTATTGAATTTCCAATATTGAGACTTATTTGTTTGTTGCTTTGTAGTCATCTTTTTGGGAACCAAAGGCTCTCCCTTCTTGAGACTCGATAGTTATTTTATCTTATTTTCATTCTAATGCTTGTGCTCTCTCAGAGGGATCTAAAACTTAATACATTCACTGCTTTTTACTTGAGCATTGATTTTTTTTTTTCCTGTTACATGTGTAGGAGCTGTTGGTTACCTGGGCTCGAATTTGTTTGTGAGGAGGATCTACAGAAACATCAAGTGTGACTAGCATTCTTCTGAAGAGGAAAGAGACCGAATGACACTTCCCTGCGCTCTTTGGTTGACAACAAATTTTGAGAGGGGGTCATGTACAAGGGACTTGGCATTGTCTACAGATCAAAATCACAGGGTTTGAGGATGGGGATGTATTCTTCTCTCTCTAGACTGGGGATACCCTGAGATTATTATTTCTTCTTCTTCTTCTTCTTCTTTGTTTTGTGCTTTCCCCGGCTGTAAGCGAAAGCCTTAATTTAGGATGCAGAAATTGTTTCCATAGTCTGGAAGTTTAGCAAAATATCGAATCCGCCTATCATTTGAATTATTTTTTCTTTGCCCCCTTACAAATAGGTGCCTTTGTAAGGATCGATGCCTAATTTACCCCACCCTTTTTTTTATTTTATTATTATTTTGTTATGCTACTTGCACGTCTCTGGGACAAAGGAACTTGTGAAGGCGAGGACTTTTAAGTAATGAATTTTGTGCTTCTGAATATGTGAGAATCAATAGGGTTGTCTCTCTATTTTGTGTTAAAAAATGTTTGGGTCGGGAGCAAAAGTAATGGATAACTTGACGTGTGTGGTTGCCATGCCTCCCTCCCTGCTTTAGACATTTAGTTGTTTTCTGTTCTTTTGTTTTTTTTTTAATTTTGGGTTTCCTTTATTTGTTTCTCAATTTCCTTGTATGTAAAATACCAGATCAATCTAGAAACCATATTATGAGCAAAGAAATAATTGCAGGAAATACATCCCAAAATTGGAATTGAAATTCACTTGTAAATATAGAAAACTTGGAACCAAGAAAATAAAACAAAGCCCATCCAAGAAATGCTAAGGGGAAAAAAAAAAAAGGAAGAAGAAAAGAAGAAGAATCAAGAGGATTGTGTCAACCAGAGCCACCAATAAATCTGAGGCGATAATAAAAAGATAAAGCGAGCCTCTAAAGGTTGCCACGAGGCAGATAGGGGGTGATGGACACCTAATAAGAATAGGCCACGCTTCTTCCACGAGCCCTCCCAGTTATCAACATTAGTAGTCTCTCATCTCTCGTTAGCTATCATATCCCCCAACTCTCTTCACCCACAAAACAAAAGAAAGAAAATGGCAACCGCAGCTGCTCTCTCCGGCACCATGGTTAGCACTTCCTTCCTTCGCCGGCAGCCGGTGACAAGCCTACGGTCACTTCCTAGTGTTGGCCAGGCTCTTTTCGGCATAAAGTCCGGGCGTGGAGGGCGCATTACAGCCATGGCTGTTCACAAGGTCAAGCTCCTTACACCTGACGGGCCACTAGAGTTTGATTGCCCGGATGATGTTTACATCCTGGACCAGGCTGAGGAGATTGGTATAGATCTCCCTTACTCATGCAGAGCAGGTTCTTGCTCTTCATGTGCAGGGAAAGTTTTGGAAGGATCTCTGGACCAGTCTGATGGTAGCTTCCTTGATGATGACCAGCTTGGTGGCGGGTGGGTTCTTACTTGTGTTGCTTATCCTCAGTCTAATGTTGTCATTGAGACCCACAAGGAGGAGGAACTCACTGCTTAGGAAATGTGATTTCATCTTCACTTTGTTGTTGTTGCTCTCTTTCCCTCTGTCACTTCATGAATGTATTGTTGGTTGGTTTAGTCTTGTTCCAGGGACATGGTGTTTTATGCTTTAAATGAGCGACTTTTTATGTTTTTGTTTCCTTCATTTGTAGTCTCAAATGGACTGTAGTAGCTTAATAATCTTCCAATGGTTTTGCTCATAAGATCTCTCTCTCTCTCTCTCTCTCTCTGCGTGTTTGTGCTTGTCTTGAATAATTTACTGGATGTCATAAATGCTTGCAGCGGACACAGTTCATAATCCTATTTCTATTTCATCACAAAAAGGAAGAAAGTGTGTTTGGATTTTTTGGCAGTGGTTGAATGAATGGGGAATTGCACTTTGTTTGAACTAGTCTACGATACCAACAAATTAAGCCATGCACGAGTCTATTACAATGAATTTGCAATGAAAAAAAGGGGAGGAAAAGATCACTCAAAACGCAGCCAAAAGGAACCAGAATACCTGGGATAGACATACAGCAAATCACAAACATGGCCAATTCACCCATTGTCAAACATAATGCATACTAACATTCATATATTAATGATCCATTAGGCCTTAGGTACTTTATTTTTCATATACCAAGGAATTCAAGCAACAAACCGAGCATTACAACTATTGGAGCCCTTTTTGGAGAGCCAGACCAGCTGCAATGTTAACCGTCTGATCTCTGAGAACAAATTTCTGCATCTTACCGGTTGAATTGACGGGTAAATCCCCAAAAACGACACTGTGAGGAGCCATATACTTGGGCAATCGATCCAGACAAAACTTAATAATCTCATCCGCCGTACACACACCACACTCTTTCTTCAACTTCACAAACGCATAAGGAGCCTGATCCCCCAGCGGGTGGCCATCACATGCTCTCCCAACAACAGCAGCATTCAACACCTTTGGATGACTTAGCAACACTGCCTCCACCTCAAGTGTGCTTATTGCCTCTCCCCCGGAAGAGATTATGATATCCTTTGCACGGTCTTTTATTTGTACAAAGCCATCTGGATGTCTGATTGCTAGGTCCCCAGAATGATACCATCCACCCCTAAAAGCCTCTTGAGTTGCTTTTGGATTTTTAATGTACCCCAACATCAAAGCATTGCCCTTAAGCATTACCTCCCCAATGGTTTTCCCATCACAAGGTATGCTCTTCATGGTTTTCGGATCTTTCACATCTACACCATCCATTATAAGGTTGTGAAGCCCTTCACGACCCCTTATTCTTTCTGTTTGTTCATCCATTATACACTTTGAAGAATTCTGCAATCTGCTTTCCCATGGTCCTAGAATGGCTGCAGGGCCAAGAGCTTCTGTCATACCATATCCTTGGCTGATGTTAAATCCTAGTTCGGTAACCTTCATGAGGATTTGGGGTGGTGGTAATACACCAGCAACAGTAATGTTCACCCTGGATGGGAGAGGCCTCTGATTATCAGTAGCCGGAGCATCTGCAATTATGTTCAAAATTGTGGGTGCACCACACAAATGAGTTACTTCGTGAATATAAATTGCATCAAATATGAATTTTGAGGAGAGTTCAGTTCTAAGGAAGATATTGGTGCCGCCAAGTGCAGCCATTGCCCAAGTGAAACACCACCCATTGCAGCGAAACATGTCAACAGTCCAAAGAAACACTGGCATTTGTCTCATGTCACTGCGAAAAACTGCTGCAAGTGAATTGAGGTAGGCAGCTCTATGGCTGTATATTGCTCCTTTAGGAATCCCAGTAGAGCCTGAAGTATAATTCACCGAGATGGGATCACACTCATTTTTTAGTGCTACAATCTCAAAATCTGCTCGTCCCCTTGCAAGAAGAGCATTGTAATATTCCAGGCTACAGCCTGCTGGGGTTTCTTTAAGAAGTATTGAGGGTGCTGTAATTTGATCACTCTCTGCTATTAGAACAAGTACTACTTCTACTGGGGGCTTGCCTTTTCTGTCGGAGAGTATGTTTAATGCCTCGAAAACTACCTGGACGAACTCGTAGTAGATAAAAATGATTTTGGCCTCTAACTGTTCAAATAACAAAGCTAACATGGTTGCATCCAACTTGGTGTTGAGTGCAGACAGAACTGCTCCAGCCATCGGAACTCCAAAATGCAGCTCATAGAGTGCTGGAACATTTGGTGCTATAGCAGCAACCTGCTCATCATAGAAGATCAAAATGATAGATGTCTGGTATGTTTTTAAAAAAATATATATATATTCAGACTTTCTCATGAACTCTTGGAAAATTAATCATCCATTTTTAAATTAAAAAATTTGTTATATTCTTCATCATTTTAATTATTATTCTCACCAAACCATTAACTTGCCATAACAATATATAATGAGTACCATTCTTACAATAATTGTAAAAGAGTTATAAGTTGATCATCATCTTCCAAATATAATTTGCGGCCTCTTTTGAAAAGTTTTTCATGACTCCATTACCTATCATGTTATGCTTCGAGAACCATTAAGAACAAGAATCAAACATTTATCCGGAATGAGTTGATCCTATTAAATGCAATATAAATTGTTGCCAACATCTATATATATATATAGAGTAATTCTACATACAGTCGTAGAATGCACAAACGCCATACAGTCGCTTTGAAAAGGAGTGGGGTCCGCTATTAAAAACTTAACTTTTTTTCAAGTGGGTCCCATCTTTATTCACTTTTTATCAAAGCGACTACACGCCGCTTGCATACTCACGACTGTATTTATCATTTCTCATATATATATGTGTGTGTGTGTGTGTGTGTAATACATATATCAAGCATTAATGCAGTCGTACGTGTATATTGGATCAAGATTATTCAAAGTTAATTTCTATTTGAAGTACTCTACAATTTGCCTCGTTTGTTTTCAGAACTCCTCTCAACTCATCTAATCATTACAACTTTTCCAAATTCCCGCACAAAATAAAATAAACAATTCAACTTTTTCAAATTCTAAAACAAAAATAATATTAAAAATATATATTCTAACAATATGTTATTCAATTTTTAATTTTAATCTCAACTCATTTGTGAAAATAAACGAGGCTATAAGAGATAAATAGATCCCTAAATTGAGTCTTACCATATTTATTAAACATTTAATAATATTTAAGAGATTCAATGTACAATAAAATTTATGGATGAAACTTGTCTGCTCATGTCCACTATCCTCTCACAAAAGTCTACAAATCAGACAAAGTCTTCTAAGATTCCTCTACTTTTTGGGGGTATTGCATACAAAGTCAAGTTGAGTTTGTGTGAATAGTAGGAGGTTGTGCAGATTTTTTCAAGTTAATTAGGTGAAACCCATGTAGGACCACACAGGGCAACTTTAACAAGTAAACGAGTCCATGAGGAGACCAACAAGGTCAATGCTCTTCCTCCTCCTCCTCCTCCTGATCGGCTTGTACATATTTCATCATCAGAGTTAAAGAAATTTGAGGAAGATCATAGGCTGGTATATATAGATTTAGTCATCGAAGCAAAGGAATTATCGAGTTTTTCAATGTTTTTAATGTATTCTACTTAATTTTTTGAAGAAAAAAAAATCAAAAGAGATCTCAATAAAATACCATTACATGATCACATATATGTAGAATGTTTTTCATTGATTAAGAACCCATAAGAATTTGGAAGAATTATGTACTAAAAATTGCTGCGTTTTCATTCGAGTTTAATTGACATTACTTCAAAGATCAGTACTGGTAACCATAAAAAAAAAAAAAAGCGAAAACAATACTTACAATATCACCACGAGAAATCCCAAAGTACTGGACCAAAGCAGAAGCAAGCTTGATACAGCGTTGATGTGTTTGTTTCCACGAAGTTTTCTCAGTACCATAAACCATGGAAACCTTATCTCCATACACAATGGCTGCTCTCTCTAAGAAGCTTATTGGGGAAAGAGGAGTGTAGTTTGCTGAGCATTGGACAACACCCTCCATATTGAGTATGCATCTATGCCATCTGAGATAACAACTCAGCCAATATGTTAATATAATATTATATACATAAATGCGTGATAGGTTCCATGACTTGAAGTCTATTTTTTTTATAGTATATATTTATTCATTTATATATATATATATTAGATATAATGTTGTCACTGATTATTGAGATAATGACATAATTGGTTGACCAATTAATGGGAATCATTCATCAATCAGCAATAATAATTTAATACATTCTTTTATACATGAGTAGTACTTATGATCATTTTCGCCATAAATATGAATTCATTCATTCATCAATCAGAGCCGCTGTTTTATTAGTATGGCCGACGGCTTAACGAATTAGGACGGTTGTGTGTGTGTATATATATATATATATTTATTTGTTTATACTTTATATAAACAAAAGGTTTGCTTCTTTTTTTTTTTTCTTTTTTTTTTAAATTTTATTTATAAGCAAATTAAGGTTTGTTTGCCAACTGCAAATTATGAGGTCGTGTAAGTATGTTTAGTTTATTACTACCTCTCTTATTTTCTTTCCTCTTTTTGTCAATGTTGCCAATTCCCACAATATTAATAGTAAGGGGATTTTCCCCTCACTCATAAGCCCATTAGGGGCTCAGCCAAGAGTAATAGGCTTCGCCTCGATGCTCGATCACAAGGTTCAAACTTGCTTACGAAGCAACTCGCTTGCATGAGAAAGTAAACAATGATGGTTGATGGGATGGATAGGCCTAATGTCACTCGGCTGCATCCCGTTTATGGGGACTCATACATGGCAGAATGTGAAAGAATGAGAACTTTTGATCTTCTAACAAGGGAACATCGATGGATGGCCAACAAGGCCTGCAGAATAAAGCGATCAGAAAGTCACGCTGCATTAATAGCACTACCACTCGAGCAACACGTCATATTAATGACGTCGTCACAGAACCACACTGCATTAAAGGACCCTAACAAAGAGAACAATAAAAAAAGTATATGGGCTCCATGGGAGCAAGCACAATCTATCCTCCCAGACTCCCGGTATAAATAGCAATTTTCATGTACGAAAAAGCGTTCTAGACTCTCTCATTATTTACAAATTTCCTAAATACTTTACTAACTTTGGAATCAGAGACTCTTTGGCCCAAGGCCATTTCTCAGCTTCTTTCTTAGTTGTTTTGGTAGGGCTAGTTTTGAAGACTCGAGTTGTTGGAACCTGGCCTAAAGATGTACGAAACACGACGTTAACACTAATAATATTGTACCCTCCTGCATTAATAAGTTTCCCAACTACTTTATTCATCTAACTTTTGAAAAAGCTTTTGATGATAAAGGGAATCACCATGACAAGACTTCAACAAAAATCGCCCTAAGACAAGGTCCTAGGCATGCATGGACAGCCGAGATAGGGCCACTTTCGAGGTCAAGCCCAGCTTTGGAGGACTTCCCTAGGGGTCTAGTGTATACCCTAGGAAGATTGCAGGAAGGACATGGGTCAATTAGAAAGTGGCTCATGTTTTCCCTCTTGATCGTGTCATGGCTCAGCCATGACAGCCCCTTGACACTGTCGCTGACATGCTTTGACAACCCCACGGGCCATGCCATGACACTATCACTGAAATACCCTGACAGCCCCACGGGCCATGCCCTGAAACTGTCGTTGACATGCCATGGCACGCCCAGCAGCAGCCCAGTGCCCAGTTGCAGCCTGGCGCCCATCAGCATGTCCAACAACCCATCAGCATGGTTAGTAGGCAGCCACAACTTCCATTAGCTTGCCTAGCAGCATCATCACGCCCACATGCATGCCATGACCCCTACCATGGCACGGCTAGGACAGCTCTACAGACATGCCATGGCATCCACCTGACAGCACCACAGGCATGCCATGACCCCTGCCAAGGCACGCCCATGACAGCCTAACTGCCATGGCCCCTGTCATGGCACTCACAAGGGCCATGGCACGCCCATGTTAGCACCACAAACATGCCACAGGCATGCCATGGCCCCATGCCCAGAACACCCCAATAGGCATGCCATGGCCTCTGCCATGACATGCTTTTGATACTCAGCTGCACGCAGTAGGCATGTCATGGCAGGGGCCCTTGCCATGACATGCCCTTGACATCCCAGGGCGAGGTTAGTGACATACCTCAGCACGCACCAGCAGCACATGGCCTGGCCATCAGCACACCAGGGCCATGTCAGGGCATGCCCAGTGAGCACATGAGCACAGCATCAGTAGCCCAAGCACAGGCCACCTGCCTGGGCCATGACAGCACACCAACAATAGCAACAGGCACGCCCATCAGCCATGCTAGGTCATGCCATCAATAAGCCCTGTGTGCAGCCAGGCAACCATGCCAGCCAAGCAGCCATGCCACCAGCGCCCAAGCCACTTGCCTAGGCCATACCAGCGCCCAGCCTACCTGCCTGGGCCATGCCAGCCACGCATCACTAGTCATGCCAACGTGCATAACAACATCATCAGCCTGGGCCATGTCAGCATGCACTAGTGTGCAACACCAATAGGCAACCCCACGCCCAGGCCCATGCCTGGGCCATGCCAGCCACATGCATAGCATGCCCATAGGCCAGCTTAGGCCACCAAGGGCCAATGTCGTGGGCCCTCGTGGGCCCCACACCACTATCACTTATTTATTTATTTATCAAGGAACCTATTAGGATTTTCACTTTGTAATCTCTATAAATAGAAACCCTTAGTATCTTAGTTTACATCTTGGATCATTTGACAATTTTTCTTTGTGGAACGGTTTGCTCTTAAAGAACACTTTCGGTGCTTTTGCACTTGGACTCTTTTAGGTGAAATTTGTGAATCCCAATGAGAGGATTAACACCTTGCAATTCGTGAATAGGTGTTGAATCACTTATCTTTCTTTTTATCGATCTTATGTTTTATCACCTTGCAATTCGTGAATAGGTGTTGATTCATTTTATCAACTCTTGTCTATATTTTCCATTCTATATGCAAAAATCTAAAAATACATTATTCTTATATTTTCTACTTGTTGATATATTTTTCTTGCATTTTCTCGCATGTCAAACATATCCTAAGCCATATTCTTCATATCCTTTAATTTCCCAAATATCCATAAACACCAAAACTGAAATCTTCATCTTTCCTTTATCATCTAAGACCAAATCCACCTTCTATACATTCCACCAATTGCCATAGCCAAAATTCCCTAAGCTTCCATCTTTCCAATCTCATAATTATCATATTTGTCACTTACCAAAATTAGCCTTCCTCTATCCACATTAGCCCCAACCGAAATCTACATTGCCTCCAACTTTCCATACACATATCTTAACTTGGAATCTTTAGTCTTCCATAAGGATCTCCTAAACTTTAGGAATCCTAACCCGAGTCATCCTTCATCCAACTAAGCCCTAGACTCCCACAAGGTAATTCCTACATGTTAGGAATCCTTGACTTATCTCCAAATCCAATCCCATGATTTTAGGAATTCTCATTTCATCTCTTATTCCTTAAATTTCTCAATCCCTTGAATCACTCAATCCTTCCATTGCCAAAACCGAAACCCAATCATTCCTAAACTAATTCCTACCATTTAGGAATCTTAGTTCACTCATTTCCATCTTTCCAAATCCTACCAAAGATCCTCATCCTCTTTGCATATTCAAATTTTATCTTCCATCTCCAATCCCTTAATTTTAGGAACATTCCTAGAATCACTCAATCCCACCAAAGACTTTCCTTATCTTACCTTAGTCATCCCTTAATTCTAGGAACTTCCCTAGAATCACCATATCCCTAAAATCACGCCATTCCTAGAATCTATCAAATCAACCAAAGATTTCTATCCTCTTGCCATATCCAAATCTCATATTACCTTATTCAATCCCTAAACTCAAGGAATAACCTTAGACTTATTCAAACACCATCTTCATCTTTCTTGCATTAACTGAATTCCTATCTTTCCCAAATAAACTCCATCAATCTAGGAGTCCTAGCCTCATTCATCCACATCCTTCCAAACCCTAGCATCTCATCCTACACTCTAACCCTAAGCCAACTCTTTCTAATTTCGAAATCCCCTTTAGCCACCATCCAAAACCTTATCCTAACTCCACCATACCAACCCTAAACATCACCCAAGTGGTCCCAACATCAAAGGCAACATTCAAAGAATAAAATAAATAAATGCATGAGCCGTCAAAATGAGGCAGCATAATAGCATTATTCAAAGAATATGAATAAGCAGCCCAAGAAAAAGCAGTTGTACAGTTGAACGACTGTCGTTTACAATCAAACAATTGGCATACTTAAATATCATGTTGTCAGTGGTCGGGCTTCAACTAGGAGAGTCAGATTTAATTGAGTGATGATGACCAAATAAGTGTGAATCATGACTCATGACACACATAGACTCGAAGTGGATCGTCGTGATCATTCAAAAAAATATATTTGTAAGTTACTTTAAAGACTTTAGAGTACATACTCTAAGCGCATCTAACACCACAGTATTTACACTATAATTATAGATAAAAAGTGAAGGTTTTTTTCTATAAATTTATTTTTAGCCAGAGTACTGCATATATAACAATCCGTTCATTAATTAAATGAGTTTGTTTCCATAAGAAAACAAAAGAAAAAACAAGCTGCCGGCCTGATTCATGTGCATAATGGAATATCAAACTAATGCGTGCGTAATCAATTCCCCACCAATGGAGAAAAGCATGTCATATATATAAATATGCATATATATATATATTTATTACAATTTTTATATCATTTTCAAACCAAAGGCTATTAATGCTTCATATTTTTTTAGTCATTTGCCCGCTCCTCTTAGCAGTGCATGTACATATTGCACTTTGATTAAAATATATCTTATCTTAGTTGTTGTCGGCATTGTCCTTTTTGGTGGCTCATGTCATGTAACAATTGACATGGCTATTTAGGCCTCGTTTATTTTTGAAAATGAGATGAGATGAGATGAGATGAGTTGATATTAAAATTAAAAAATTGAATAAAGTATTGTTAGAATATATTTTTTAATATTATATTTATTTTGAAATTTGAAAAAGTTGAATTATTTATTTTATTTTGTATAAAAATTTGAAAAAATTGTAATGATGAGACAAAAAATTTTCAAAATTTTCAAAATTTTAGATTTCAATCACGAAAACAAACAAAGCCTTAGTCATACATGTAAGGTAATATATAATACACATGAATCCATGATGGTATGAAACACCTAGATTTTTTATTTGGTTTGACATGGTATTACTCATATACTTTTGAATATATTTTAAAAAAAAAAAAAAAGTAACGTACAAGAATCAGGATTGATAAATAGTGACGTGATGTATTGAGAGTGAGATAAAAATATAATATATAACGTAATTCTCTAAAAAAGTATAATAAAAACCCAAGCGGAATTTTTATTTATTTATTAATATTTGATGTATGATAATTGATAACAAAGTCTTAATTAATCTAAGGAGAGGCAAGAAGTTTTCTCATATAATTTTTTAGAAATTGTTTGCACGAACTCGAACCTTAAACCTAGAGGGATGATATGTATAGAGATATTGCTTTGCACGGTTGCACTGGTACTGATATGTAGAATTTTGTCCTTGGGGAAGTGCACAATGTACAAATTGCACTTAGGTTAAAATATATCTTATCCTAGTTGTTTTCGTCATTCTTCGTTTTGGTAGCTGATGTAACACCTCGCATTGCTCGTGACATGGCTAATTAGTCGTATTACACATGACGGTATGAATTAAAGACCCATATTTTTTATTTGGTTCAAAGATTATAAAAACTTCATTGCTCAGGATTGATAAATAGTGCCATGTTAACAGAATGTGTCGGCAACATAACTCTTTAAAAACTATAGCAAAAATCCAACACTTAAATCTTAATTCAGGTGTAACTGAATAAGCGGTATATTATGCTCATAAAAAAATTCATCAAAATTTTGATTTTTTAATTATATTTTGTTAACAATATTATATAAATAATTAAATTTATCTCTTTTTATCAACTTAAAATTTTAAGATAAGTGATAATTTCACATGATATTAGAGCCGAGATCATGAATTCAAGCCCTAACTCTACACTTTACCTAAATAATTAAATATCTGACATGATTGACTAACTTATTGAGAGAGAATCTGGCCCAAATGTGAGATGTGTGTTAAGACATATAATTAAAATATTATACGTAATATCAAAACAGAAGTCCTAAATTCAAATTTTGAATCTATACTCCGTCACATTTAAATATTTTACATATTGGATCCACTCACTAAAAGGATTCTGACCAACACGTGAGGGAGAATATTAATAATATAATTTAATTTACATCCTCTTATCGGTTTAAACTTTTAGTTTAAGTGATGATTTCAAGTGATTTACATCTTTAAATTACCACAATTTTTTTTAAACACTTACCGCCAACACTTAAATCTTAATTCAGGTGTAACTGAATAAGCGGTATATTATGCTCATCAAAAAATTCATCAAAATTTTGATTTTTTAATTATATTTTGTTAACAATATAATACAAATAATTAAATTTATCTATTTCTATCAGCTTAAACTTTTAAGATAAGTGATTATTTTACATGATATTAGAGCCGAAATTATGAGTTCGAATCATAACTCTACACCTTACCCAAATAATTAAATATCTAATGTGATTGACTAACTTATTAAGGAAGAATCTGGCTCAAACGTGAGTTGAGTGTTAAGACATATAATTAAAATATTCTCACATAATATTAAAACAGAAGTCCTAAATTCAAATTTTGAATCTATACTTTATCACATTTAAATATTCTACGTATTGGGTCCACTGGTTAAGAGGATTCTGACTTACACGTGAGGGAGAATATTAACAATATAATTTAATTTACATCTTCCTATCAGTTTAAACATTTAGTATAAGTGATCATTTCACATGATTTACATCTTTAAATTACCACAATTTAAGTGATCATTTCACATGAATTATATCTTTAAATACAAAATTTTTATCTCATCTCATTTCATCATTACACATTTTTCAAATTTCTATATAAAATATAATAAAAAATTCAACTTTTTCAAATTTCAAAACTAAAAAATAATATTTTAAATTTTAAAACAAAACACAAATTTCTTATCTCATCCTTAGAATATATCCTTAAACACTTACCGCCATTTGAGATCCTGAAAAGTGAAAATGATAATTTAACTGTTTGTTCTTCCACTTGAACAAAATGAAAGCCGCGGCCGGCAGTGCCTGAAAAGACATGTTCCGTCGCAAAAATCCGCAAATTTTCCACCACAAAAGTGGGCCGGCCGGATCGTACGTACATGGGCCTCAACGATGAAATCAGGCCCAGCCCCAACACCCAGTGGCGATATTAGCAGCACCATAGGTTCATCTCCTTTTGACCAACTGCTCAAAGCCTCAAACATAGGAACGATGCGGCATGAGAAAAAAAAAAGGAATCTACAATCATCTGGTGGGCAACTGCACCAGCCAGCAGATGGTCCACATGCACGGGAAAGAAACGAATGAGCTATTGTACGTCCAATACTAATGCTTGGAACTTGGCCATGGGCTCCAGGCAAACGGTACTATATATGGCCAGGAATATGGTTTTAGATGACAGTGCAGGGAAACAAGCCATCCAGCCACGATCTTATCATTGCAAAATTGGTACCTACTACCTTCTACTGCGGACACGTCAGCAGGACGTGTTCCAAGCCTGTGATGAATGTGACGCGATAGTAATGGTTACGAACAGTTTTATAAGAGGTAACTTTAGCGCGTTTTCTTGAAATAAAATAAATTTTTTTATTAAAATTTTTTATTTTATATAAATATCTAATTTATTTAATTTTAAATTTTTATATAGTACTTAACCCGTGGAAGTTGTGGATTGAGAACACCACCGACCACCGAAAGAAAAAAGAGTTTTCTGACTTTCTCCCCCCTTTCTCTCTCATCCCCTTGATTAAGTAAGGTGTCGTGAAAAAATAAAAAGTAAGGTGTCGTAAAATTCAATCCTAATCGAATAATTTGGAATTTTGGGTATATCCAGGGATAAATTTGAAGCGATTCGATTAATTACCAACGTGAATAACGAGAGCAATCGATTGCAAGGTAGAGCTGGCTGCACAAGGAGTTTTGTTATATATTAGTTACATAAAATGTAGGGATGAATAGTGACTGATGAGAAAAATTATTCATTCTTAAAATATATATTTTGTGATACTTTCAACTTATTACGTATAAAATATTATATCATTAAAATTACTTATATAAATATTTATCTTTAACAATGGTAATTTTTCTGTGTCTCGTACTGCGATTTGTCATTTGCTAGCTATTATTATCTTGTAATTTCATATTTGTGTGAGTAAGTGCATGCTCTAGAATTATGGCCTTTTGTCATGAATTCTTTTTCCAAGACGCACGGTCATGGCAAATGACTGTTTTTTCCTGTGAATTATATCCCACAAACTTCGCATGAAGAAATTTTGTGGGAATAGAGCTTTTCCTACAAAATGACTGTTTTTTATCACAAAAATCACTCGTGGGAAAAATCAATAAATCTTGTAGTGGATCTGCCACGTTATATATGTTTTTAGCATGCGACAATTACATAAATTTTTTTAAATTATATTAATTACGGATATTTGTCATTTATATATATATATTGATTAAAGAAAATTTTCTCCAATTCTCTAACGTTTCAATTTAGAAAAATAGTTCAATTGAAGTTTTGTAGGAACATCATCAACCAAGTGATACAATATATAAATAAAGTAAAATTATAAGAAAGAAAAAAGTAAATTTTGAAATTTCATTATTCCAATAATTTCGAAGATTTTACGTACGTGTATATATTGTCATATGTTGCAATCAAAAGAAAAGAGTTTAAACTTTGTAAACAAGTTTTATATATATATATATGAATCATAAAAAAAGATATTATAATTATATGTGAAAAATAAACTTAAGTTTTGGGTTTTCTAAATAATTTATAACAAAAAATTATATTAAAAAAGTAGTATATGAATTACATGATACTGTGTAGCTAACTATCCAGAAAAAAAACTACTATGACCAAAAATTAATTTAATAGTGATAAAAAGATCCACTTAAAAAATTATGGAAAATGAACGCTTTTTCATTTTTGATGAGAAACTAACCGTACGTCTTATAAATTTATATGAATAAAATTGTCAAAATTGAAAAAGAAGACGTGCACGGAATGAAATCTGGTCTTCAACCCGGGGGGAGGTGGGGGACCTGGGCCCCCCTCGATCCCCCATTCTAATTCGTCCCCGTCGATGAAGTTAAGCTGATCAGCCAACCCTGCATGTTGTCCACATGATAATGGAGGAAAAAATCGATTAATCAATGCTCTATAGTACATGACCAGATGATGACTGATCATGAATCGAGGAAAAAAGCCACTAGCTAAGTGGTCCTACGTAACTTATAATAACAGTATATAAACCCACCATTCTCTTGCACAAAACATGTATATCCATATATTATACCTTCAAAGATAAAAATGAACCTTGTTTCATGGATTCTCTTTTTCGCTTTCATGCTTGCAGCTGGATCAACCTCAGCAGCACAATGCGGAATGCAAGCTGGGGGTGCTCTATGTCCGAATGGGCTATGTTGTAGCCAATGGGGGTGGTGTGGCAACACGGCTGACTACTGTGGAACTGGCTGTCAGAGCCAATGCCCTTCTCCTTCTCCTCCTCCTCCTCCTCCATCTCCCATCGTCCCAACCCCACCCCCACCCCCAAGCCCTACACCCAGTGGCGACGATGTTAGCAGCATCATAAGCTCATCTCTTTTCGACAAACTGCTCCCATATAGGAATGATCCCAGATGCGAAAGTACTAATGGGTTCTACAGTTATGATGCTTTCCTTGCTGCTGCACGATCTTTTCCTGGCTTTGGCACCACTGGTGATGTTGATACGCGTAAAAGGGAGATTGCTGCTTTCTTGGGTCAAACCTCTCATGAAACCACAGGTTGGCTATTGTGGTTAGCAAATTTGCACACAGAACTGATCTGTTAATGTTAATCGATCATCATTATATATGTTTAAGTACGCGGTATGATCATAATCGTCACAAAATCTAACACCAAATTATAACACTTTTTGTGTACGTAGGAGGGTGGGCAACTGCACCAGGTGGTCCATTTGCATGGGGATATTGCTTTATTACGGAAAGAAACAAACTCGACTATTGTAGTCCCAGTGCAGAATGGCCATGCGTTCCAGGCAAACAATACTATGGCCGTGGACCCATTCAACTCACTTGGTATATCTCTCTAAATCTAAACAGAGATTAATTTGATATAGCTAGATTAATTTGATATATATATATATATATCCTGATTTGGATTTTTATTGAAATTTTTCAGGAACTACAATTATGGGCAAGCAGGTGAAGCCCTTGGATATGATCTCCTAAGTAATCCGGATCTGGTAGCCACAGACCCGATCCTATCATTCAAGACAGCCATATGGTTTTGGATGACGGCGCAAGGAAACAAGCCATCCAGCCACGATGTTATAATCGGAAAATGGGTACCTTCTGCCGCGGACATATCCGCAGGTCGAGTTCCAGGCTACGGTGTCATCACCAACATAATCAACGGTGGGCTTGAATGCGGGCATGGTTTCGATGAGAGAGTAGCTAATAGGATCGGGTTCTATACGACTTACTGTGACGAATTTGGAATAAGCTATGGTGACAACTTGGATTGCTATAATCAACGTTCTTTTGCCTACGGCGCTGCTATCCACATGCCTGTAAAATATTTAATAAACCATATAATGTAATTGCAGGTTGGTTTTCTTGTACGTCTAATGAGAAAACTCCTAAAATTACATGGTTTGTAGTGTAAAAGGTAGTCTTCTGCCAAAAGTGAAGATTAATATGAATAAAATTAATATAAATAAAATTAGAGGTATCGTCTCTCTTGTTTGAGAAAAAACAAATGATATAGAAGACTCATGACTATTATATATATATATATATATTTATATATATATATATATATATAGTATAATGTGTGTCATGTGATTCATATTTATTATTTCTTGCTTTCACTGCCACAGATTTTTTTCGAATTATGCAGATGAAATAATTAATATATAAAAATATATGCAAGTAATTAATATATACAGAAAAATAATACATGTGAATTACGTACATATAACCCTTTTAAATATATGCAAGTAAATATATCCCTTTTAATCATGTACATGATTATAAGGGCCGGATAAATATCATGAATATCAGAATGGATAATTTCAGATGTCCTCATTGTCAACAGGCATATAATAATGTAAGAGTAATAATACCCACACAATATTTTTCATATATAGTATATTTTATAATAATATTTTACAATAATAATATTTTGTAAAGTAGTGAGGTTACTTTTATGAATTATTTTGTAAAAATATCCTTCAATTTAAAACATACTTAAGTTGTCTTTTATGAAAAATATTGTGTGTTTATATTTTTTCAGGTCGTGTTAATTTCGGTTGTCCTTGTCAACGTGAATAATATGTGCTATATATAAATATATATATATAAATATTTATATATATTCCTGTGCTATTCAACCAATTGCTGCATATTTATGAAGATGCATGCATACAAGATCAGTTGTCCTTGTCAACGTGAATAACGTGCTATATATCCTAGCTGTGCTATATATTCCACCGATTGCTGCACACACACACATATATATATATATATATATTTATGAAGATGCATACGGCTATAATACTGTATGAAAATTATTAATTTTCATCTTGTTGTTATAGCTAGTGGATGTCATGCCATTCAACTTTCTCAATATAAATATTGAATTTTAATAATATATCATCAAGTGATCATACGCTAGCTATAAAATAACACAGTACTCGAAGCTTTAATTTCTGTATTCCCTTTATTGTTTTACTACTCATGCAGTGGTTGATAGATTTAATTAGGTTCTTTCGGACTCTTATCTAAATTGTACGTAGGACTCAAATACAAAAGAGATAGAGATATAAAGTAGGGTTAATTTGGGATACGTACAGTATTCACTCTTGGTATCAAAAAAATGAGGTTAACTTATAATATTTATTAAAAATTTAATATTGTAAGAGAAATTCATTAGATAATTTTAAATATTGTACGTACGTGCGTGCGACTCGTCTCAGGTGTGTGTGTATATATATATATATATCTTGGTCTATTATATATGATAGGATTTGAGAAAGAAGGAAGAAAGGATATTCTGGAAATGTTCTATATATTCTCATTATGTAATATGAATTTACAAAAGAATATTTATAGACATGCAGAGCCATAACAGAATTGGTGTGCGCATAGTGTCAAGCAGCTGATGTGCACTGCTGCTGTACAAGTGAGGTATTACAGAGTTTGTTAGAATATTTCTTGAGCACTATAATGCAACCAATCAAAACAACACAACACAACCCACAAAGGTGTCTTCAAGTCTGCTCTACGTGACTCCAGAATCTTCTGGACAGTTGGATAAAATGGTAGAGTCTTGCTTAGCCATTGTTGAGCTGGAGGAAGCAGTGATCTGTTCAATAGCGTATGCCCAGCTCCTAAGTTCAACAGCTCAAATAGAAATTATAATTAAAAAACCTAGCTAGCTTATAAATCCATGATTAACAAAAGCAACTCATCATAATATTTGTTATTTTTTAATGTAATATTTACTGCATGTTTACAAAATGATGTTATTACTCCTAAATTTTGATAGATATAGATATATATATATATATCTGTAATCACACTTGCCCGTGAGACACTTCAAATATGTTGCGATGATTGGTCATGACAAAATCATTTAATTTAAAAATAACGATTGAATTTGTTAAGGAATTTTAACGATTTTGAAGAAAGTGGCCGTGTGCACGGCCAGATGCCATATATGCATGGGGATGTTGCTTTGCAAATCGTACAGCTATATGATGCACACGTCAGCCCTCGTTCACTCCTCCATTTTTCTCTCCAAATTAACCTCCCCAAAGCCCTCGAAGCTAGCTTACCCCTCTCTAGAGCTCCAAGGTACCGCCATCACCAGCAGGCTGCAGTAGCAATGGCGTGGTACTCTCTCAGCCCCTGTCAAACGGTCTTGACCTCTCTCTCTGCTGATCTTCACCGCTCTTTCTCAGAATTTCCTTCAATCCCTTCAATCACCACTCCGGCTTTACAGTTTCCACTTCTCCGGGGCATCATTTTCAGGTCATCTCGCCCCTTCACTCTCATCTTTCATTCCCGGCCGTTTATGTCGACGATCTTCGTGCTCTGCTCGGTCGGTTCGACATACAACTGCATGAACGAGTTACAACAAAGGAAAATGGGGCCTGATAAGATAACCACTGGCTAATTGTTATGGACTTCCTGAAAGACCCAAGCCCACACAGGAGCAAATGGTCCAGACATACGAGGAAGCCTCTGCTAGGGGCCTCTCTCTCTCTCTCTCTCCAAATGAATCCCTTAGAAGTATGACTCTTTAAACAATGCGGTAAAAATTGGACATAAAAATGAAAGAATAACATAGATGTAATTACCATCGTTTTTTAATGTACACTTCAAATTAAGTTTGCGATCCTGAAAATGGTAATTTCCCCAGGTATGAAAAAAATTTGTTCAGCCCCAAATGCACGCAAGCTATGGCAAGAGTCAAGATGAAACTCTCGTCATTTAAATTGCCCCATATATTTCCCACCACAAAACGGAAGATAAGCCCGTACATGGCTATTGATGGTGAAGTCAAGCTCAGCCAACCCATCTAATAGTACTCGAGGAAAAAATCCATTAAATGGCCCTATATAATACACAGATACCATTCTCTTCCACAAACCCTGCATATTGCCCCATATATGGGATCAGAACTGAAAATGAAGTTTTTTTCTTTGATTGTGTGTATGAATGAGCTATGTTGCAGCCACTATGGGTATTGTGGCCGCACAACTGAGTATTGTGGAACTGGCTGCCAGAGCCAATGTTCTGGTGGAAACCCTACCCCAACCTCCAGTACTGGTGGCGGCGATGTTAGCAGCATCATAAGCTCATCTCTTTTTGACCAACTGCTCAAATATAGGAACGATGGGAGATGCAAAAGTAACGGATTCTACACTCACAATGCTTTCATCGCTGCTGCACGAGTTTTCAATGGCTTTGGCACAACTGGTGATGTTAACACGCGTAAAAGGGAGATTGCTGCTTTCTTGGGTCAAACCTCTCACGAGACCACAGGTTGGTTTAGTTAGCTTTGAGCACTAGTCTGTACGTTCAAGTGTTTGGTATATAGATCAATATTATATATTGCTAATCCCAAAAAAAAAATATTATATATTGCTGTTCATAAAATATATATATTTATATATAATACTTTTGTACGTGTACGTACGTAGGAGGGTGGGCAAGTGCACCAGATGGCCCATATGCATGGGGATATTGCTTTAGAGAAAAACTTGCAGCCGGATGAGTATAAATTCACTTTTCACCCCAACCCAATCACAGCATGACACGTAAGGAAAGCAACAAAAGTAAGTCTATATCTCAAAACACACAATCACCTCTTCCACTTCCCATCTCCCCATGTAAACACCCTCCCTCCCGTACTTTCTCTCTCGTTGCACCAAACTTAGTCCTACCCCAAAGAATCGACCGCATCTCCCTCTCCCTTCCACTCCCACAGAACACTATCAAATCAGAAAATAATCTTTAGAAAAACCTCTCCTTTCTTCAAGCAGACCAATCCAGACGGAAGGTAAACTCTACATCTCTCTGTTCTTCTACTTTGTTTTCTGATTGTCTTCATTGTTTAAAACCAATTGTATAGAGTTTGGCCTCAAGCCGACGGAAGCCCCACTTGATGGAAGGGAAGCTCCACTCGATGCGACGCCGACAAGCCCCACCTGTACTCCACTTCAACATCGACGGAAAGTAAAAAAATTTTGAAACCTGACGAGCCTTCATTGCCATTTCCTTCATTATAATTTTGAAACCCATTTCTTGTACAATGTTGCATGGTCCTTTGATCTTCAATCATTTCAACTTTATCGGCGCTAGAATTAGAACTGTCTAAAGTTTCAACATGATCTCTTTATGTACTTATCATTCATACTACCTAATATCATTTACATGACAACAATAGCTCAATAGACAATCAAAAAAATAACTTTCACCAACTATAACACATACGAAGATAATTCGGTGGTCAGAGACAAATTTATTGCTTGGAAGGAAAAGAAGGGGCAGCTCTCTATATGAGCAATAATACCATCTGTTAGACATCGCTTTCACTAAATTTTGACTTTAAAAAAAAAAATTGTAAAAATGCGAACTTGGCATGAACTCTACAGGAGACCAATGAAAATTAATAGCCGCTTGATAAAATGAAGAACTTAATATCCGAAACAATGAAAGATGACCGAGCACTGACTTATCAAAAAAAAAAATTTGTTAATTTATACTAGCAGACCGAGCAATGAACATACACTGCCAATGGAATAAAAATCAATGAAAAGCACCACAAACATTAAACATTAAAATGGAACATTAAACAACTCGTACTTCACTGAATGCGATAGGCGTATTTTGGAATGGGTGTCAAGTAGGAAACAAATACAGTCGGTTTTAAACAACGAAGACAATCAGAAAATAAAGTAGAAGAACAGAGAGGTGTAGAGTTTACCTTCCGTTAGGCTTCCATCTGGGTTGGTCTGCTTGAGGAAATGAGAGGTTTTTCTAAGATTATTTTTTGGGTTGATAGCGTTCCGTGGGAGAGGAAGGGAGGGGGCGATGTGGTCGATTCTTTGGTGCAGGACTAAGTTTGATATAACGAGAGGGAAAGAACGGTAAGGAGGAAGGGTGTTTACGTGTGGAGAAAGGAAGTGAAAAAGGTGATTGTGTGTTTTGAGATGTAGACTTACTTTTGTTGCTTTCCTTACGTGTCATGCTGTGATTGGGTTGGTGTGAAAAGTGGATTTATACTCATCCGGCTGCAAGTTTTTCTCATTGCTTTATTACAGAAAACAACAAGGCAGACTATTGTACGCCCAGTGCAGCTTGGCCATGCGGTCCAGGCAAACAATACTATGGCCGGGGACCCATTCAACTCACCCAGTAAGTCTCTCTGATTAATCTAAGTAACATTACAAGAAAAATAATATTTGTGACTAATTATTTACAACGAGAATGATTATTTATGATAAAAATAGACTTATTTTAAGAAGAAATAATCATTTCATTGGAAATAACCAATTACAAATAAGCAATTTTCTTATAGCGTAAAGAATATCGATATTCAAGGATTAATTTAGTTGTCTACTCTTTGTTTCTGGCCATGGTTCGTGAATCAAGGACTTAATTTGATCCTGATTTGGATTTTTCATTGAATTTTTCAGCAACTACAATTATGGGCCAGCCGGTAACGCCATTGGATCTAATCTCATAAATAATCCGGATTTGGTAGCCACAGACCCAACCATATCGTTCAAGACAGCCATATGGTTTTGGATGACCGCACAGGGAAACAAACCATCTAGCCACAATGTTATCATTGGGAAATGGACACCGTCTGCCGCCGACAGGTCAGCTGGTCGAGTCCCAGGTTACGGTGTCATCACCAGCATAATCAATGGCGGGCTTGAATGTGGGCGTGGTGTCGATGCTCGTGTGGCTGACAGGATTGGGTTCTATAAAAGATACTGTGACGCATTCGGAGTGGGCTACGGGGACAACTTGGATTGCTATAATCAAAGGCCTTTTGCCAAAGATCGATGCATACCCAAGTACTGCACTTATTAGCAATTAACCACGTGTAATTGGAGATTATATATTTCTCTCGTACTCCAACGAGAAAGCTCAAGACATGAATAAAGAAAGATATGAATAAAGATTCAGTTAAAAAAAAGATACGAATAAAGAAAGAGTTAATTTGCAACTACACTTTCACACTTAAAAAACACCGTTGGGCCCTGGCCATTCCCATGGGCCATCTCCCTGTCTCTCTTTGACTCTATTCTCCATATATCTTCCCCTTGATTAAGGGAAGGTGTCGGCCTTGAATGTTATTGTTGTCCTCGTCCTAGAATAATTATGGGTATATCCAATTTGAAAATGATAGGATTACTACTCTTGTACTATTTATTTACTATTTATTTTGTATTTGATTTTTTTTTTAATTTTTTAATTTTACATAATGAGTAAGGAAGTGGCTATTAGTAAAATTTTATATTTTTAAAATTTTTTTTAATGATTAAAGATATTAAAAAAATACTTAAAATAAAATGATAAAAAAATAAAAACATTATAAGTAGTAAATGAGTAGTGAATGGGTAGAAAGCCTATTACTACCCTATCCAATTTCCAAGGGATAAATTTGAGGACCAAAATAGATAAATTCGGATGTCCTTAACTCTGTATTAGGCCTAGCTTATTTTCACAAATCATCTAATCTCATCTTATCAATATTATAATTTTCACAAACTCCCACACAAAATACAATAAATAATTTAATTTTTTCAAATTTTAAAGCAAAAACAATATTAAAAATTTATATTCTAACAATATTTTATTAAAATTTTATCTCATCTCATCTCATCTCATCTATGTATACAAACGAAACCTTAATGTCAATATATATTGTACTTCAGTATTTAACAAAATGCTAGCGGCATATGAAAAGGGAATTCTTGAGGAATGAGATGAGATGAGAATTTTGTGAATAGTATAAGGTGATTTGTGAATAATAGTAAGATAGTTTGAATCAAGTATTTATTGGGTTTTGAAAAATAAAGAAAAAAAAAAGTTGGATAAAAATATTATAAAGTTAAAATATTGTTAGAATATAATTTTTGATTTGAGATTTTAAAAAATTGAATTATTTTTTATTTGAAAGTTTAGGAAAATAATGATTAAGTTTCAACTATTTTTATTTAAATGATATTTTTTTAAAAATTAGATAAAATAAGATGAAATTTGTTTATTTCTCCTACATATTCTATATACTGAACCAATCCGAAACCGGTAAGTAAGTAGGTAGGTAAGTTTTGCTACACAACCTCCACCACACTCCACACTCAACATTTTTTTTTTTAATTTTTAAATTTTTTAATATTTTTGTTTTTTTTTTTTGAGTTTATTCTTTTTAAACTATTTCAAATTTTCAATTTATTATTCATATAATAAATATTTGATAAAAAAAAAATATGGTGTGTAGAGGTTGTGTGAATAGTATATAATATATGGGTGGCCTTACTCCCACTGCTAAGAGTTTTCGCTCGAATCTCCCTAGTTGATTTTGGTTTTTTTTTTTTTATATGTATTTTTTAAAAATCACAATATTATTAAATATTTACTTAATCATTAAAAATAAAAAAAACCAACGGTAAGCCCAGCAAGATGACCAACATTTTCTATATTATATTAATATGTTAAAGTCATACAAACATATGGATGATCCTATAGCTAGTCTGAGTTAGAACATCCACATTGGTCTATGCATATGCATATGCAAAGCCATATTTGCATAATATGACTTTAAAATTATCTGCATTGGTTTATGCATATACATAAATATAACTAGCTATGAACAGTTATTCAAATTATTCACTCTCAAAAACATATTTTAATCATTATTTCTCTCTCATTCCACTCTTTCTCTCTCAATCTTTTCCTCTTCTCCCTCCCTCAACAACACAACAAACATTCACATACACGCTTATTTTATTATTATAATATATTATCTATATATATTTCATTTTATTATATTTTTAATATAATATATATAAAAAATTATATTTTTTATTATTGCATTTGTATTATTAATGTCAAATATATGTAGTGGATGCTAATTACAAAATATATATAAAAAATTGATTTTAGAAAAAATTAATAATAATAATAAAATAATATTTTATCTCAAATATGTATAAGTCAATGTGAGAGTTTTGCTTGAATGATAAAGTGGTTATGCAAAAGAGATGATTTTGCATATGCATATGTATAGACCAATACTAATGCTCGGAGTTGGAATAGGAGTGAAGGGGTGCATGCATGCATCGACTTTTTAAACTAAATATTTAGTGTGGTGTAAGAATAACAAAAGCTGAAAAGATGAAAAGCAAAAGCGATTGGGATCGTTTGGATGTTAGAAGTAGCTCAGCTCAGTTTACTTTGAGACCTCATCTGCCATCCAAATGTATTTTGAGCTGAGTTTACATCTGTAAAAGCATTAAACTCATTTTATACTATAGATCAACGTAACCCATCCCTAACCCTTGCAAAGATTGTTGACTTCGTCTGCCAGTGATTCCTATGAAAATAAATAAATGAAAGGAAAACAGATCAAAAAAATTAAAGAAAAAGTAATATGAAAAAAAAATCCTTGAAAGAAAACGGAATTGTAAATATATGAAAATGAAAAAAAAAAAAAAAACCAATGGCTGCTCCAACTCCATGTTTTGAGTCTTTGACCATTGTTTTCATTGGCGCGAATGGCTGCCGGGCACCCAAATGCAAAGTTTTTTTCTTTGCTGTATTTGGCGTCGAAAGAGCATACTATTTCGATTTTTCTTGTCAGGTGAACAATATAAAATAAAGGTGGGACCCATTTCTTTTACAACTTTTCATAAATATATTTGCATTCATCTTAACATCCAAACATATTTTAAACTCATCTTAAGTGGACTCCACCAAATTCATTCAACCCTCTCAACTTACTACTATTCATAAAGAACTCAATTCAACTCAGCTCAACATCTAAACGCAACCTGAATGAAAAAGGAGTCAAAAGTTGTGGAGAAGAAAAGCAAAGACAGAATGAATGGAAAAACAATTTCAACTTTATTCCCTCGTGTTTGTCCATTACTGTATAGTGCTGCTACTTTACAGTAAAAGATAAAAAAACAAATCCTAACTAACTAATTGAATATCTTGTACAGCTATACAATAATTTTACACAAAAGTACATTATATCTCAGTTGAGGAAAGGACCTTCTAGTAAATGAATTGAAAAAGTATTACAAACAGCGTGTTCATTTGATGATGATTGAGCTTTCATATTAGAACCATTCATGTTGCCAAGAGCAGCTGATTCTTCATTATCTAGAGATGTAAGGGAGCTAATGTTATGCTGTATATATATATGCTGCTCTAATATTCCTGGAGAATAGATTTGAACTATTTTATAAGGAACACAAATAATTCTTTAGAAAAACACTAACCTGATCACATGATGACCACATGACAATAACTTTTGAAAAAGGTTTAAAAAATCACCCAGTAAATGATGGTACTCATCTAGAAGATAATCTTTCATCAATTGCATTCAGTATGTATATGCGCGTGCGCACACACACACATATATATATTTATATATATGATCAGTTATTAAGAAGGAAAACATTGGTCAGTTTTTGTTAATATTAATGCAATGATGATGAGTTTCTTTCTTGTACCTGATATAGGAACGTACATAGAAGTGGCATAGGGATGTGCATCTTTGTCATGTACCAAATAGTAAGCATGCATGCATGAATGAGATATATAACTTCCACGGATTCTCCTTATTCCACAAGTTAGGGCTGCAAATGGAATTCCATCGAAACAACATAAACAGAGCAACTCCGAAGGATAATACTTTTGGCAAGCTGGCCAATGCGGCCATGATCTCCTCGATCCCCATAGCTTAGGGGCTTCAAATTCACTCACCACCCACACATACTGATCATCATATTAGAAACATTCATGTTGCCACTACTCACACCTCGACGCCATCACTAGTCCTCCGTCGGAGCACCATTCTCCTTCAGGCCTAGCCCAGCAGCCCAAGGCCTTCCCTCTCTTCCCTACTCTGTTTGCAACCCACAGCCACCAACTCTCTCCAGCTCCGCCATGCTTCTCCCGAGTCACCACTCCACGCCAAGCAACCACCACGACCACCCCTATCAGCTTCCTCCTTAATAGATTTGATTTTTGGTTGTATAGTTAATTTGATTTTTGGTTTGCATGGGTCTTTTTCTCTGATGCAAATTGTTTACCAGTGTGTCTTTTAATTTTAGTATTGTGCTTTGGTTACAGGCTGTGTATGGTGGTGGGAAAATAGATTTGAAGGGCCTTTATTCTGGATTGACTGTAAATCTTGCCGGTGTCTTACCGTAAGGACAGCGCATGGATTTACTTAGTTTTAGGGTTCATAACTTCATAACTTCATATATCATTATCTTATATGAACTGGGTTTGCATCTCCTTTTTTATGTTACTTATGAATTGGGTTTGCACAACCTTAATCCTAAGTGTTGAATCTGAAAACTACTCTGTTCATTCCCTTTGAACAAGTTTGTTTGCCTTTTAAATTATGGAGCCTCATTAAAAGATAATAAGATCTTCCTTGATTATTGTATCAATTGTCACGGTATATGCCATAAGTGTGTTGTGTCATCTATTATAGAATATGGAATTATTATTTGTCATCCTTAGAGATAGTCTATTGCATTTAAGTAATTGTGAAATGTAATTGAATCGACTTTTGCATGAGAATGAAGGGGTATTCTGGGTTTGCATCTATCTATTTTGGTGTCTGGATGTGGTAGTTACTAGCTTCTGTTTACGCTTTAACATGGATGTTCCATATTGCAGGTAAATGACCATTGTGGAAGTAATTTACCATCTTTCTGAATGTACCATATTTAAAGAAGTGCTTATGATTTTTGTATTATGCTTTATCTTTCACAATCCTGGTTAGTTCTATGATGTCACATGGGGACTACTTTCATATTATGCTTGTAGAAGTGTCTTTATGTCATAGGTCAGTGTTGATTATATTAGGAAAACACTCATAGGTATGTTGGCAGTATAATGCTTTATTTTCTATGCTGGGCACACAATAACCACTTTTTTGCATTAGTCTACCAACAATCACATGGTCAGTGTGGTGAATGTCTTTCATAAAAAAATTAGCATACTAACAGTTACTTCAGTTTCTTGGATCAGGGAGGGATTGAATGCACAAAGTGTGCAAGGAAAAGTATCCTTTGGGTATAGATATATTTTTCTTCCTTTATGATTCTTTTCTTTTTTTCATTAGCTTTTTGTCTGCTGCTACATCTTTTTTCACATAACTTTGTAAACCAGTTTTGTATTCACTTAATGTCAGGCTAAGGAGCAGAATCAATGTGAACCTTACTTGCGTACATTATTGCATACATTATTTTCTACTTGTAGCCACATATTATCGTTACTCGTTAATTGCCCTTATTCATAAAAATAAAAAATAACAAAGAGACTAATGTTATCTAATTTTGTTGTATCCATTCTTATAAGTTCCTTCACCAAAGAAATTATTTAACCAACATGCCTAAATGTTTATGTATTACCCTAGGATGATTTCACAATAATTAGTCCAAAAACATAGATTTATGCTTGGAATTTATTTTATAATTTTACATTAACAAACCTGATCATATCAATGTCATAATGAAAGTTTTATGTTAGGTCCAAAATCTTATATATTGTCTCAAACATCTTTGGCTCTAAAAGGGCAACCATATCTTTTTTTGTATTCCCCGTATCCGTCCAACCTTGATCTGCTACCTCTCAACTTTCAATATGATTTTTAAGTGTCTTGTCTTTTTGTCTAACTCACTTTCCTTTTTCTTTGTGAGTTTTGGGAATATCCCCATTCATAGGTCCTAGATCCACATTTTGATCTAAATTCTTTCAAGTGAAGCTTATATCCAGAGATTGACTGCAAGCTTATTATACTCTTTGAAAAATTCTTTCTTCAACCAGATTTATGCAAGTTGCTTTCCATCGGTCTCTTCAAGAGCTGTACAAACGTAAGTGCCTTGCTCTATCTGTTTCTCATGAGCTGTACTGTAGCCTGTACAAACGTATTTCTGGTATAAGTTCCTTAGCCAACATTGTTTCTCCATTAATATTTAGTCCTCTAAGAGTACTGGTAGTAACTTCTCTATATTTATCTTTATCTTTAAATTTGAAGAATTTGTCTTTAAAAATGTCTGTATTGGCTTCTTCATCTTTATATTTTTACATAACTATAAACAGTCATTCTTCAAATATGAAGAAGCACTGTTCATTCTTCAAACATTATTTTATTATTTTTTTTCTCTTATACACATTAAAATTAACTTTGTAAAATTTATATTAAAATAATTTTGATACATAAAATTTGTATTAAGTTGATAATACAAAGTGGATGCTAATTGTAAAATATATATAAAAAATAATTTTAGAAAATAAATAAAATAATTTAATTGGTTCAAATTTGCATAAACCAATGTGAGAATCATTTTTCAAATACAAAACCATTATTCAAAAGAGATAATTTTGAATATACATATAGAGAAATCATTGATAGTGCTCAGATATATGGAAGATTGAATTGAAAAAAATAATGTTATTATGCCTTAAGAATAATTCAAATTGACAATTTCTCCTGCCATGGCATCCAGCATTGTTCCTATCTGAAGAAGCACTGTTTCCTTTCCCTGGTTTCAGTATTATGTGCATTGGGTTTGCCACGGTAAGAGCCTTTTACTTTATGATAAAGCTGATGGAATAAGGTTATAGTACTTGCATAAGAAATCACAATAGAAATATTGGTTATATTCCAGCAGAAAAGAATGATGGTCCATGATGTTTAAACTGCATGCATGAAAAACTGGGTTACCGAAGGGAAAAAAAAACAAGAAAAAAGAAACTGCATATGGAAAAGGGAAATGAAGTATCCCCCCGCTCCCAGTCCCGCTCCTAGTCCCGTTGAAATTTTTTTTTTTTTTTTATTTTTATTTCTTGATTAAGAAAATAATTTTTAATAAAAATGTGATTTTTTTTTATTTTTTAAGAATATTAAAAAATATTAAAAAAATATATGTTGAAACAAAAAAAAAACCACATAGCCAGACACCGAGCGGGAGCCGCAGCGGTGCCCCTAGCACTGCTCTATGGAAAATATAATGCATGTCAGTGAAATACCTTCCTAAACTGGACCGTTATGCCCCTTGGGTATATGCAAGGGATAAGTTTGAAGGGCTAGAATAGATAGTTTCGGATGTCATTAATTGCCAACGTGGGTACGTAACGTGATAATGTCCCGTACCATTCAACCGATTGCTAGCTCCATATGAATATGTGTATATATATGGGACAACTCGACCCGGGGACCATAGGTGAAAAATTATTATGTAATCTTGAAATATATATAGATGTTGTGATACACTCTCAACTTATTACAGAATGTTATATCATTAAAATTAATTATATAAACATTAATTTTTAATAATACTTTATTCTATATGTAATGAGATAAAAGTATAAAGTACCGTATATCTATGTAATAATAATTTATTATAGAAAGATTAGTGAATAATAAATATAGTAATTTTCCCTATATACAGTCTAAGATCTTTGTTTGTTTTCAAGACTAAAACCTAAAATTTTGAAAATTTTAAAAACTTTTCATCCCATCATTACAACTTTCTCAAATCCCCATATAAAATAAAATAAACAATTCAATTTTTTCAAATTCTAAAATAAATATAATATTAAAAAATATATTTTAACAATATTTTATTCAACTTTTCAACTTTAATCTTATCTCATCTCATCTCATCTCTAAAAACAAACGAGGTATAAGAGTACTCGTGCATGTGCAAGCTACTTTAAGCTATATCAATGGGTGCGGCTACTCTGCCGTCCCAAGTTGACCGTTGGGCTTACTGCCCAGTACAAATTTTTTTTTTTATTTTACTTTTTACATTTTTTTACATATTTAAATACATTTAAAAAATAAAAAAAATATATATCAATATATTTAAAATCACTTTTTTAATTACTAAATAAAAAAAAAATTGACCATGCGGTCAAATGGAATATACAAATGTGGAGGACAAAGTAGTGTTTTTCTATATCAATTACGAGCCATTACGTACGGTGGGCTCCAGGCAAACAGTACTATATATTAATATGGCCAGGAAAATGGTTTTAGATGACAGGAGTGCTGGGAAACAAGCCATACAGCCACGATGTTATCATTGGAAAATTGGTACCTCGTACTGCGGACACGTCAGCAGGACGTGTTCCAACCCTGTGATGAATGTGACGCGATAGTAAGGTGTCGTAAAATTCAATCCTAATCGAATAATTTGGAATTTTGGGTATATGCAGGGATAAATTTGAAGCGATTCGATTAATTACCAACGTGAATAACGAGAGCAATCGATTGCAAGGTAGAGCCGGCCGCATAAGGGGTTTTTGGAAAGGGTAGTGATAGGGTTACCACTCTATTACTACCTATTTATTATTCATAGTTCATTTCAAATTTTTTAATTTTTTATTATTTTCTTTTAAGTATTTTTTTAACACATTTAATCATTAAGAAAAAATTAAAAAAATATATACTTTTATTAATAGTCACTTTTTTAACTATTAAGTAAAATTAAAAATTAAAAAAATATTAAATATAAAAAAAATAATAAATAAATAATAAAAAAATAGTAACCCTAGTTCCCTCGGAAAATGAACGCTTTTTCATTTTTGATGAGAAACTAACCATCTTATAAATTTAGAGCATTGCTATGCATCATCCTACACACCATACTAATGTGTTTTTTATTTTTTATCAATTTTTTTTTTTTATTTTACTCTTCTTGAAATATTTATATTTTTTTATTTTTCATCCATATAATACACATTTAATAAGAGAAACAAATAAAAAAAATTATGATGTGTGGTGTAGAGGATGATGCAAAGATTACTTCATAAATTTATATGAATAAAATTGTCAAAATTTAAAAAGGAGACGTGCACCGAGTGAAATCTTTTCTTCAACCCGGTGGGACCTGGGCCCCCCAGGCTAATTCGTCCCCGTCGATGAAGTTAAGCTGATCAGCCAACCCATGTTGTCCACGTGATAATGGAGGAGAAAATCGATTAATAAATGCTCTATAGTACATGATCAGATGATGACTGATCATGAATCGAGGAAAAAAGCCACTAGCTAAGTGGGCCTACGTATCTTATAATAACAGTATATAAACCCACCATTCTCTTTGCACAAAACATGTATATCCATATATTATACCTTCAAAGATAAAAATGAACCTTGTTTCCTGGATATCTCTCTTTTTCGCTTTCATGCTTGCTGGATCAACCTCAGCAGCACAATGCGGAATGCAAGCTGGGGGTGCTCTTTGTCCGGATGGGCTATGTTGTAGCGAATGGGGGTGGTGTGGCAACACGGCTGAATACTGTGAAACAGGCTGTCAGAGCCAATGCCTTTCTCCTTCTCCTCCTCCTCCCATCGTCCCAACCCCACCCCCACCCCCAAGCCCTACACCCAGTGGCGACGATGTTAGCAGCATCATCACCTCGTCTCTTTTCGACAAACTGCTCCCAAATAGGAATTATTCCGACTGTGAAAGTTCTAATGGGTTCTACAGTTATGACGCTTTCCTTGCTGCTGCACGATCTTTTACTGGCTTTGGCACCACTGGTGATGTTGATACGCGTAAAAGGGAGATTGCTGCTTTCTTGGGTCAAACCTCTCATGAAACCACAGGTTGGCTATTGTGTTTAGCTAATTTGCACACAGAACTGATCTGTTAATGTTTATCATCATGTATATATGTTTAAGTACTACGCGGTATGATCATAATCGTCACAAAATCTAACACCAAATTATAACACTTTTTGTGTACGTAGGAGGGTGGCCAACTGCACCAGGTGGTCCATTTGTATGGGGATATTGCTTTATAACGGAATTAAACAAATTCGACTATTGTAGTCCCAGTGCAGAATGGCCATGCGTTCCAGGCAAACAATACTATGGCCGTGGACCCATTCAACTCACTTGGTATATCTCTGATCTAAATCTAAACAAAGATGCTCGATCTATATATGACTCTATGACATATATAAATATATATATATATATTAATTAGTTCTACTACAACATCTCTGCTTCTCTGTCGGCATGCATCACACTGCATGCAGCTAGCTATAGTTAGCCTCATAAGGAGGGGTTCATATTATAAATGCCAATCATGATATAGATTGATTTGATATATATAAAAATATATATATATATCCTGATTTGGATTTTTATTGAAATTTTCAGGAACTACAATTATGGGCAAGCAGGTGAAGCTCTTGGATATGATCTCCTAAATAATCCGGATCTGGTAGCCACAGACCCGATCCTATCATTCAAGACAGCCATATGGTTTTGGATGACGGCGCAAGGAAACAAGCCATCCAGCCACGATGTTATAATCGGAAAATGGGTACCTTCTGCCGCGGACATATCCGCAGGTCGAGTTCCAGGCTACGGTGTCATCACCAACATAATCAACGGTGGGCTCGAATGCGGGCATGGTTTCGATGAGAAAGTGGCTCAAAGGATCGGGTTCTATACGACTTACTGTGACGAATTTGGAATAAGCCATGGTGACAACTTGGATTGCTATAATCAACGTTCTTTTGCCTATGGCGCTGCTATCCACATGCCCGTAAAATATTTAAAAAACCATATAATGTAATTGCAGGTTCCTGTACGTCTAATGAGAAAGCTGCTCCTAAAATTACATGGCTTTTAGTGTAAAAGGTATTCTTCAGCCAAAAATGAAGATTATGAATAAAATTAGATGCATCGTCACCCTTCTTGGAGAAAAAATAAATAAAATATCATTGATATATATAGAAGATTAATCATGACTATTATATATATATTAGATTATATTTTGTGTGTCATGTGATTCACATTATTTCTTGTTTGCACTGTCAAATATTTTTTTCGAATTATGCAGATGAAATAAAATATAAAAATATATGCAAGTAAATATATACAGATCAATTACGTACATATCACAACAAGAAAATTGACCTTTTGCAGCGATTTTTAAATCCCTGCAAAATATCAATATTTGCTGCGATTTTAAATTCGCCGCTCAATTCCAACTGGAATTTGGAAAATGGGAGGGAGAAAGTTTTTGCAGCGACTTTTAGATCATTTGCGGCGAAATTTTTTTGCTAGAAAAGACTAATGACACTGTAGCGGCGTTATTTCCATCGAATAGAAGAAAATCGCCGCAAAATATATTTATTGTGGTAAAAATTGTCGCTGCAGTAAATATTTATTGCGGCGAATGTTTGGTCGCTGAAAACGAGCACTTCCAACAATTTTTTTCTTCGCTGCAAAGAAAATTCTGCGGTGACTGTTTTATTAGTTGCGGCGATATTATGTCGCCGCAAAAAAGTAACAAGTTTTAATTCCCCCTCTCGTTTAATTTCCTCATTTCCCTCCCGTCTCCTCCTTCT
>QEOT01002316.1:16094-37087 GCA_003123785.1 Pterocarya stenoptera | reverse complement strand
ATCATGATCTCTCATGCCAGGCCTCTACAGTTATTTATATCACTTTCAATCATTTTATAGCACTTATTCTCTCATGCGCACATAGATAGATCATGATTATGTACAATAATTTCATGTTGATATGGTTTCGCCAAATAACTAGGATACCGCGTTAATTGAGTTATCGGCTTAATTCATTGATCAGTGTTGTAGCTAGGGTGTGGCGGCAAGNAAATAACTAGGATACCGCGTTAATTGAGTTATCGGCTTAATTCATTGATCAGTGTTGTAGCTAGGGTGTGGCGGCAAGAGACCGGCCCTGCATCAGATCTCTTGTGTCCCCCGGCCGGGTCTATACAGATTGCTTGCAATTGGGGTCACATAGGTTGATTTATAGAATATTTAATTAAATGAAGTAGAATATAGAGTCAGGCCGATTTGAACTCAGGATATATGTTTTGATACTATGTGAAATCACTACTTATTCCAAAAATTTAAACCGATGAGGAGATGTAGACTTTATTATTTATTTTATATTTTATAACAACATATTGATCTCTTTGCATATATCCCATGTACTTCTTACGATGAAATTACAAGCAATCAAATTGATATCTTCTTTACTCTTTTTTATTGATCTCCTTGTGTACATCCTGTGTACTTCTTATGATGAAATTACAAGCAATTGAATCGATATCTTTTTCACTATTTTTGGATGAATATTCCCTTTACGTACTATAGGTTAAGTCTTTCGATCAAAGCCATATATATAGTGGGGTTTCAAGAATCAAAACCAAACAGTAGGGAAGTCATATATATATGCTCTATCCACTCCAAGTGGATCGAGGAAAAGGACTATATCTCTTAGATAGATGCTGCATACGGATAAAAAAGAGGAATATAAACCAACTTTCGAAACAAAAACAAAGACAGAGAAAAAAGGATAATACTAGCTAAGCTCCAATTGCTTTAGGATGATAGTACTAATATATATAACAAACGCCGTTGTTAATATAAATTAAGGTTTAGGTTTTCACTGTTGATGAAATATTACTATCAGCAGGAGTACTAATTCAATTCCTTCTTCCTAAATTTGTTCCTACTAGTGTTTATAGATTATCATGACTAATCTTTAAGAGAGTATAAATATATATATATGTGTGTGCGCGCGCGCGCATGTGTGTGTGTGTGGGAGGGCCCATCCTAGAAGGGCCCGAGTCCAAGAAGGCTGAGGTATGGAACCTCAAGCCTAAGGAAGGAAGCCAGAGACCCCGAGCCAAAAGATTGGGTACCGAGCACCTACCGACCCGGGAATGCCTATCGACACCAAGCTCAGAGGTGCCAAGAAGAACGTCCCACACGGATGGCTAAACGTGCTCGGTCATGGATTCAACAGACTAAAGACATGCCTCACTTAATGCTTGTGTCAGGAGACCCGGCACGTAATAGTACGCCCTATGTACAAAGGACGACTCACCCACGATCTGACACCCTATCCTCGCAAGAAGGTGGTTGTAGGACAGACCTAGTACGGTGCACAATCTTCCTTAGCTACCTAGGCCGCGGACTGACATTGTGGAGACAGGAAAATAAGTAGTAGCAGGTCTAACACCTGACACACCATGATCCCCCTCAGCAGCAGAACCCTGATCAGGTATAAATAAGGGTCATCCCTTCTATTGGAGGGCGCTCTCTCACTATCTGATAACTTTTTCTATTCATTTTGTATCTTTGAGTCTTTTTCATAGAATCATTCACTGACTTTGGCATTAGAGTGATCCTAGCCATCACCAGAGTCTCTTCTCCCTCTTAGTTGTAGGCGATGTGCAAATTGGACATCGCGGTATTGCTCAAGCTGCAAAATACGACATCAACAATATAGATTATTAATCAATATACATTATTATTAATGCTCATAGCTAGTTTATATATTATTATATAGTGAAAGCAATTTATTTGAGCCACTTGCAGAACATGATGGGGTTTCTTTCTTTTATTCTCCTCGATCGTGTACTTTCTTATATATCTTTCTCCCCCTTTATTCTTTATATACTTTTGCTTTTCGACAAGAAGGTTCAATTGCCATCGATAAGATTATTCTTATCACCCGGCCACGACTATCATCTTAATTGGATCAAGAATGTAGCCCAACGCGCGTACACCTATGTATGCATGCATTCCAAGATCATGACTTTATTCATTAATTAATTGGCGGCATGGTTGTTAATTCAATTACTTTGAAGTAATTGAACTAATTAATTAAGCTAGCTCAATAATTAGCTTCGCTCTGAAATTTATTGATCGATCACCTCCGTATGTCAATTAGGAAAAAAAAAAATCCTTATTAATTTTCTGATCATCTCCCTCACGCGATTGGTACTTTTTTTTTTCTTTTTTTTTTTCAGCCATTTCTTTACCGTTAAGCAACTTAGAATAATTTCAATTAGGGACGCTGATCATATTTACTAGTTAATTTCTCCCACATATGCTGTTGGATTAATATAATTCTTATATTCATTGAAAGAGAATTAGGATCGTTTTGGATGGCCAGATGAGAGTTTTATCTCATATGGTCTTGTACGGATGAGAGGGTTTTGGACATTCAAACGGTTAATATTTCATTTTTATCTCATCTCTATTTCATCTATAAATTTTCAAACTCATCTAAAACATTTCTGACATGAACAGTAAAAAGCATATATATTAATCTCAAAAAGTCAAAACTATCTTATCCCATCTCACTATCCAATTTCATGCACTTTTTTTATAAACTATCCCATCTCATCTTAACTCAAAATATCTTATTATTATTCAAAATATCTTATCTCATCTAATCTAAACTGCCTATTCAAACCGGCCTAAATCTGTTAAGGTTCTTTCTCATGCATATTGTTTCATCAAATCAGCTGATCATGACTAAAGAATCATATCCATCGATCGATCCTACAGCAGCCTAGGAGAAATTCTTTGTTCTTCCAGTACATACGTGAGTCGTTTCAACGGCTGAAATGCATCAATTCATTATCTATTATTGTGTGCGCGCGCTCCGGTATATATGAGATTCGCCAACAATTAATTCAACGTAAGAAAAATGCACAGACGTAAAATCAACTCAACTCAAATTTCAACTTGAATCGTTTGAAAAGAAAAAGACTATATATATATATATATAATTAAAGAGATTCGGTGTATGTTGGCCCGTTAGGACTTCACGTTTTAATCAAGTTAGGAAAGCAGGGCGGCAGGCCAAATATTTATTAGAAGCTTCAATATCTATGTGGGTGTGTGTATATATGTATATATGAACAGTACGTAATAATAAGTTCCGGACTATATATGGGACAGCCCTATCTATATATCCCTAGCTTCTGTCTCACAGTCATTTTGAAACTGATTTATATCTCTTCATGTGATCTATTCGAAAAGAATATTAATGTTTCAGATTTGGATAGAGAAAAGTTTCCACCCTCAGAGCTTGAATTATATGTATCGCACCGGCCTCAACAATTAAAATTAGAGTAGTATTACAATTTTATTTATAATACCCATTTGGTCAATTTTTTTTTAAATTAAAATTTCATGATTTTCAACGTATCAATGACTGATATGTGGAAAAGTAAATATTTTGTAAATTTTTTTAGTACATTTAGCATTTTAATATCAACTACTTTTCTAAATCCATATCAGCATGAGTATTAAAAATTGGACAATAATGTTTTCTATCAATTTTTGGTAATTAATTTGAGAGTACGTACAACGTGCGAATTTTAAGGATATTAATTGGAGATTGTATTAATTCATGACACATTAGATATAAAAATATGATCAATTATAGTACCTTATTAGATGAAATTATACCATGCGTACGTGTTGGCCGATATCTAACGGAATTGATCAAGAAAATACGATCTTACTTTTCAAACTTACTTTGTTTCAAACGCTACGAAATATTAAACCAATACGGAACCTTTATCTCGACAAAACGTTTTTACTAATTTCTTTTTGATGACCAATATTATTTGCAACCTCTCCACTACTGATCATCAGTAAATATCGGACAATAATATATTAATATTGCATTCATCATGTACAGAAAAGAAAAGGATCAATATTCTTGCGATCAATAATACAGAATCCTTAACCACACTCAATATCTTCTTCTGTCCTCCTTAATCCTAAAATTCTAATAAAAAAAATTCCCGTTGACAAATGATATTTATCGCATGCAGCGCAATTAGCTAAGGCGCCACGACTCCTCTCCTTTCTCTATATATGTTCGATTCCCTGAACAATCCAAATGCCTTTTTATTGCGTTATTGGAATTTTGAAGAGATCAAAGTGGCATGGGGCAATTTCAAGTTACCTTTTTGCACTAGACGTACACATGCATGCCAAATTGCATGGAAATTGAAAATCAGGTTATACTTCAATGCTTTGTTTTGGTGGGGCCACGCGCCAGCACCTTCATCTAATTACCCAAATTACCCATGCAATATGCACATATGCCAGTCAATGAGCATCTCGATCTGCTATATATAAATATGCTAGCTAGCTATGTGCAATTTGAAACATGAATGAATTACAATAAAACATGTACTTCACGATCAGAGTCGACTGCTTTTAGATCGGGGTGTCTTGCATGAAGGAGAAGTGGATAGTGGATTTGAGCCAAGGATGACTTGCCGGCAATATCCATTTGCTACAAATTATAGCAATTTTGCACGTACGCCGGGGTTATCCTTGGCTCACATTCGCTGTCTTTTCTCTCATTTGAGACTCAGATCATCGCAACGTTATTACAACCAGATCATCGGATCAGCCGGCATAAGAGCCTCATCATCATGACATGTCTGCAGAGTGTACAACAGAGCTGTCCTTGATAATAGTTTCGGTTACTGTATCAAAAAGAAAACAGATCGATCGTGTCTTTCTTTCATGAGTTATTATAAATTGCAACGTTGTAGTATTCTAGCACTTTTGTTGAACATATTCTAGCTAGGACCCTTTTCTTTATAAAAATACCTTATTGCAATGGTTAATGCAGGTATATATGTTCTTCGCACAGTATAAGGAATTGCGAGGTTTTAATCTATACACGTATTACGGAAGAAGAAGATCAACCGAATGAGTGATTTACAAAGCTCCGATGATGACGTTAATCAGAACAATTAAGGTATTATATATTGATGTGGAGGGCTAGCTGCGTACTGATGGTCTAATTGATCAAGCACAAACCACCGATCGCTCAATTGGTTCCTAGCTCGATCTGTTGGAATGAATTAAGATTCGGGTCTTGGTTTCCATGAGGGCACCTCGAACATGAGCTTGCTGAACAAATCCGTTGATAGCTGAAGAAATGATCTGGAGTTGCATCATGTATCTTATTGAGGATTATACGCGGCCAATTAATGGAGTTTCCTTGCTGAGATGCAACAATATATGTATGGATATATCATGCATATATGCATGGTTGGTCATGTTAAGCAACAAGCAGATGAAACTGTTCATAAGCTCGCAAGTTGCAAGCGGGAGTCTTTGAGTACTACTTTATTAGTATTGACATTGTGGATATATATAATATTAATATATAGAAGGTATGTACGAATTAATGAGGATACTGTCATCTTTAATTGTGCAGTACTTTCCGGACACATGCATCATCAGTCGATTGAATATGATGGAATGTTTATAATTTTTAAAAAGATGAAATAGATCTCGATCGATTGATCAATCGATTGCATATATAATAATTTCAAGATCAGGTTAATTATGACACTATGAATATATATATATTTAGTGATTATATCATGTGTCAAGTATTTCTAATTAGTGACCTTCAGTTCCTCATAACTGATAAAAAATAATAATATTAGATACAGTTATAGATTGTATAAATACTATACGTTCTTTTTAAAAGAATAATTTTTTTATATAAATTTTATATTTATTTATTTTTATTTTAAAACGAATGTGCAGCACTCAATCTATAACTATAAATATTATTTTTTATTTAACATTAATAATACTCAGACAAAAGTTTTTTTTTTATTCTTTTAAAGTAAAAGATAAGAGTACTAAAGACGTCCACCGTTTCATGGCAAGTCTAACGTGGCCATCCCGGTCGCTAAGGAGCTAGCAGATCGGAGATCCCCACAAAGCCGGCCGTATATATATATATATATATATAGTTATAACATTATAAAAATCTAAATAGAATATTTGTACATATTACTAAGATGCTTTAATTTAAGAAATTTAATTGATCGTTCATTATAATATATAATATGGTAATTACATGGACCAACGTATAAATTTGTAGTAATGCCATAAAGTACAGTTCGTTGAATATATATACTAGAAATTCAGGATATATATTAATTCTAATTAATATTCTTCAACCACGTCATTAATGAACAAGATCGAATATTAACTATTTAATCTCAGTAATGATGATCAATAGTACTGTTCCTTTTCTTAATGGAATAATGATTATTACGCGTACCCAACGCGTCCTCATGATGATCAGGCCAATCGATTTCCTTCATATTAATTAAGATCTATCACCTTGTTCGGATATGGATGACAACAATCTCCAACTTTTTATTTAACCTGGATTAGAGCATTGGCTTTATCAAAAGTTTAATCAAATCTAAAATATGATAAATTTTATCAAAATAGAATTACATTGGATTAGTTAAAAAGATAACTGGGAAGTTTTAAGCTACAGTAAATAGATGGGTTTCTTTAAATTTGAAGGGTTATTATTCATCCATCAAATTTATTTTTTATTCACTTTTAATTTCCAACAGTCCTTTTATTCACGTTTAATCTCCAACTGTCTTGTAATAATAATGTAAGAATCAAATTAAATTATTAATTAACATATGATTGGTGTAATTATAAAATATGAAAAAATAAAATAAAAATATTATTATAGAAAAATAATATTATATTATTATTTTAATGAATTCAATGGCTAATTCAATGTGAAATTATGGCTAGGGAGGTTTTAGATTTATAAAAAACATATACTTTTCATCAAATTTTAGAGATGACTTTGATGAAGCCAATGCTAATGCTCTTAGTTACTTGAAATTCACTCTGGGCATCCAATTTTAGGGTTTGTTTGGATAGAGAAACATTCTCATTTCATCTCATCTCATCATTATAATTTTTTTAAATTTTCAAACAAAATATAATAAACAATTCAACTTTTTTAAATCTCAAAACAATAGTAATATTAAAAAATAATATTTTAACAATATTTTATTTATCTCATCTAAAATTATCTCATTTCATCTCACTATCCAAACCAATCTTAATGTTTTATGCTCCCGAAAAAAGAAAAAGAAAACGTGAATATCAAATATCAAACCCCTGAATTTTCATATATTGGTCTTTTCACCTAACTTTTTTATTTCCTTAATTACAGATCAGTAAAAATCTTTAAAAAAATCCTATAACCGGCTAGCTAGTAATAATCATCACCAATTCAAGTGCAAGTTTTTAGTACTATTGGGATGGTCCTATTAACGTACTATGAAAAATTATATTCATCATCCAGCCTATATATTATATATCCAACTCATTTTTGTTTTTCTTATCAGATGTGTGGTATATAGATAATGAGTAAAAGCATCTGATTATAAGTTTAAGAATAATAAAATTTAAAAAATTTTTAAAATATAAAAATAAAAATAAGTGTGGTGTGCAAAAATAATGAGTAGCAAAACTCAACGTAGCCAACAGGCCGACCATGTAGATAAATTAAGGAAAGAATCAGCTTCCTATAGATTTCAAAGGTCAACCCTTAACTTACATTGCACGTACAAGAGATAAAAGAACCCGATGCTCCGTTCTTTTTCCAATGTCTACAAAGGAATTAGGTACAACACAAAACTTATCGATCAAGAATCTCCAAGCGCCCCAAAAGAACCAAAAAGAAAGAAAATCGATCAATTTTGGACTAGAGTTTAATTTAGGCTTACCACTAGAAGAATGTTCATGATTGAACTTCAAGTGACCATGCATAAATTCAAAAGAGTATTCGGTTTTCCCAAGTTTCTTTAGAAGATAAACATTAATTTGAAAACATTCATTAATTAGGATTAATCAATATATATATATTCTAATATAATTACTTAGAAGCTGTAAGCTGAATGCCAATGGGTTATGTTCTAATATATATAAATATATATATTTAATTCAAGCCATCTAAAAAAAAAGTTTCAAGACGACTTCAAGCTCATCCCAATATAATTATATAATTACTTTTAAGAAAGAATCTTATCTTCAATCTGTTCCAATTATGCATCCATCTTTTTCATTCTAGATTTTAAAGTCAGAAATTCTAATCTGATTCCTAAAGATTAGACTCATTTACCTAGAACAGAGTTGGTTTTTTTTTCAACTAGGATGTAGTAAATGTCACATTGTAATACATGAACTTTAGGCCTAATTTGGTTACACTGATGAGATTAGATGGGATGAGATGGAATGAAATGAAAGTTAAAAGTTAAATAACGCATTGCTATAATATAATTTTTATTTTGAAATTTGAAAATTTTAAATTTTTTATTTTATTTTATCTGAGAGTCTGAAAAAGTTGTAATCATGATTATATGAGATGGTTTGTGTAACCAAACGAAGCCTAAGCTCTAAAATATTGTTTATCTACACTAAAGATCATTAAATATTACAAGACTGTTGCTATATTCCATCTTAGCCTAAACTGAGTAATTACAGTAGCCCTTCGTATCATTGTATAGCACTATAACTTTTTTGTGAATTTTTACTTCTTGTACTTAATTACCTTCCTAGTTTCCGAATGAGATCAAAATCCAATAATTAGTCGCAGCCCAAAATTCGTTCTTGCGCTAAATAATAACTACAGTACTTGATACGTAAATCATGTATGGAGAATTTTATATATGATAATCTCATCTTACTTTCATTTTATTATAATGCGATGGTATTCATGTCTATCAACTTTTATATTTATTTATTAAAAAAATAAAATATCATCTAAGACTATTGATAAATATGCACATCTTAGTAAAATAAAAATAAGATAAAGTATTGTGTATAATATTATTCATCGTATATCTACACGAGCATATGAAGCAACCATGCATACTGGTCTCGGCGACGCGCGTCTTCACAAAGATGACGAAGATGAGACACGTCGCCGTGAAAAAGTCGAACCGTGCCTGACGTTTTGCGGCAACAGCTAGCTACACACCTACGTGGAAAAGTGGCTTGTTGGCGTAATAGCGTTGTGCTAATTTGATGTGAAACGGCCTGGCCCAAAATGCTTTGCGGCGTTGGTTTGGGGCGACAAAATTCGGATCCTCCCAGTACGTTTGGATCCTAAATTAAACTCAAAGTCTAACTCATCTTAATTTATTATTATAATTTTTTTTAATTTTAATATAAAATATAATAAATAATTTAATCTTTTTAAATTTTAAAATAATAATAATATTAAAAAATAATATTTTATTATCTCAACTTAATTCAATTCAATTTAACATCCTAACGCAACATCCTAACGCAACGTTAAATCCTTCCATGCGAGCTTCAATTTTGGAAAGGCCTGATTACTTCCCTGCGAGCTTCAATTTTATGCACAAAAATTAACCAATCTTTAACGTAATCGCTTAAACTTCAAAACATATCTTTAAAGAGAAATGATAAATACAGTCGTGAGTATGCAAGCGGCGTGCAGTCGCTTTGATAAAAAGTGAATAAAGATGGGACCCACTTGAAAAAAAATTAAGTTTTTAATAGCGGACCCCACTCCTTTTCAAAGCGACTGTATNTTTTTTTTTTTTTTTTTTTTTTTTTTTTTTTTTTTTTGCATTTATAATTTACACTTCCAAAATATATTTCGAAAGCCCCCAAAATCCAAAACCTAAGCTTGAACTTTGTAACTTTGGCACGTACGTGATCAGATGACCCATGGAATTATTTAGCCTCTAGAAAGTAAAAACCAATCGCCCATACCTTTCCTGGAAAGGCAGTACTATTAGTATTACTGATCAAGATCATTCCGCATCTTATGCTTTGCAGGAAAAAGTACTTCCCCCCTCCAGTCCACTCCTTTCCCATCCTGATCTCCAGCCAGCGTACTACTACTGATCTCTATGACCATGATCTGTGCTTTGCGTGTGTCGAAATTCAATATTCTGCATTCCATAATTATCGCCCAACATGCATATATGTCAACGATTCCATGCAGATGATCAGAGTTTCGGGTCCACAAATGAGCTGACCGAAACAGGAAATCAGTTCGATAAGAAACAAAGTCAATGAAGTTTATAAATTGATGTATTAGTCTTTTAGTCCTCTGGATAGCATGCATGGCGTATAAATCTCTCTCTCTCTCTCTCTCTCTCTCATGCATGCTCATATATATCTAGCTAGGTTGAGAATATGTTCTTTCGATAAAAATATTCTTCCAACTTTCTCTGGCTATATATGAGACAATATGCGCTGCAAAATAATGCAGAGCCAATTAGCAAAAGATATATATCATGTGATGAGTAGGGCATTACATGCAAAGGAAGATTGTAGAATGAAGCCAAGGATGAATTGCCGGCAGCTAGCTTAGCGCCGTTACTCATGCGAATGGTTAGCATGCATGCAATATTGCAATACTCGTTTGCATATATATACATATAGCCTCTCGGCAATTCATTTTTGGCTACGTTGAACTGTCTTCGTTTCATGTGATGCCTACCATGATTACAACGTACGTACAGAATACATCATTAAGAGTATATATGCTCTACATCTGACAGATCAAATTAATTGGTCGAATGTTTGAGAAGCGTAAGAATACATTCAGATCATCAATATATGCGTACTGAGCTCATTAGTTTCCATACGTTGCTTCCAAGATTTATTAAGTCATGCAAATTCCGCTGTTGAAGAAATGAGTAATTAGAGATGGACGGAGGGCCCGAAGGGAAATTAAGGCCACAATCCTCCGGCCCCTTTCTGGTCATGCCCGGTCCTTTGGAGTTCACGTAGTGAGCGTTCTTGCATGGGCCATCGCCGCCCTCCCGCCTCCTTAATGATATCGGTTAAGTTTAAATAATATGTTTATACATCAATTTATAGAAAATGTTTATATGAAAAATAATCATACTCGAATAGATCACTTTTTTTTACCACGAGTACTACCATGCATTCGTATTAATTATTGACATTTTGTTTTTGGATAATAGCCAGTAGAATACTTGGCAACTGCATACTTATTACTTACACTTAATTCCGGCCTCCGAAATTATACGTTTTCTACAAAAACTGCCTTTCAAAGTATTTGCGATATATATAACATGTTAAACAAATATTTGGTCTTTTGGTTTTTTATACTTGAGTTTTGGTATTTATGTTTATCTGTAATCTTTAGGTATCAGGTTATATAACCACGGTTTTCTTTCCTCAAAAGTGAGGGTTATCAATAAAATTAGTGTACCGTCCTCTTCTTAAAAAAAAATATTAAACAAATATTTGATTCAATGATATTGATAAAAGAGTATAAATAAATTTGTATAGAAGATCATATATATAGATTAAATATTGACAAATAATATTCAATTTAGTACAATTACATATATGACAATGATAATGTAATCATCAAAAACAGTATTTAGTATTTTTTGTACAATATAATATATATTATATTGTAAAAGAATATGAATTTATTTGAAGAGAAACGCATGCTAAGCTAAAAAAAAATTCATAAATATAAATTGACGTAACTTTATGTAATAGGTTATATATATTTTATAATAAAAATAATTTTATAATCTTAATAATATCAAGAAGAAATCATGTTAATTTATAAATTTATTTTTATAAAACATTTTTATGATTAAAATATATCTCAACAAAATTATAAAATCTTAGAATTTTTATTGGATGAAGCCGTTCGGATCGGATTACAGCTTACGGCTTATTAGCTGTTTTCTAACGGATGCACTCAAATCTGAAGATACAAAGACCCGCAATTACCCGACCCGTGCTCTCTCTCTCTCTCTCTCTCTCTCTCTCTCATAGAAATGTGAGAGCTGTGACACGAAATGACTCGCTGAGCGGCTCAGAAGCTCCTCTTCTTCTAGTTCTCCGTTTCCATATCCTTACCCCCATTTTTAAGCATGATTAATGCCGAGCCACAGCATCAAAAACCAGAGTTTTCGGGCTCACTCTCCCTCAAGTCCGAGCTCGACCACCTCAAGTCCAAGATCTCAATTGTAGATCCCTTTGTGCCCTAATCTCTCTCTATTTCTCTCATTTGTATATGCATGTGTATTAGTTTATATAAAGCTTGGTGGAAAAACGTACTGAACTTTTGAATTTTGGAGGTCTACGTTAATGCATTACTGGGTTCAATACTAAGATTTGAAATGAATGTGGAACATCATATAATGGTTTCAAAAGGTGCTTTGGGTTAATTTCTCATCTGCCCTATGTTCATGCTGAGAAATTGTAGGAAATCTTACGATGCCGACATGGTCTATGCCCATTTTAGAAAGCAATCAATGAAGAAATAAGAGAAACCTCCTAAGATATGTTTGGGAACTGGAATTTTCCTTGGAGCGCTTGGCGTGTAGGAATTCCTTTAAGGGTTCTGTTCATTGTGTAGTTTGCACCATGAATTGTAACCTGACTGAGGAGAATTTGGTGAAGCATACAGAATTTATCGCTAGTTATATTTCTTCCCTGGCGTGCATTCTTTATGTTGTTTGCAGCTCTGAAGTTTATCCTGGCTGAGGAAAATTTGGTGAAGCATACATAATTTATCACTAGGTTGTTGGTACATCGCTTCAGTAGCTTGTATTCTTTGGCGTCTCTTGGTATGTGCCTAGTCTTGCAGTTGCTTTGCTGGCATGTCAGAGTAGGAAAATCTGTAGTGGAAGGAAAGGTGAAATATGTGGGAGTTTTCTTCAAGGGCTTCCCAAAGTCTAATTTTTGGATCTCAAGGCACCCCTACAATGTAATTGTCTTCTCTGCTGGACATGTTTGATCTTTTAACTTTCTAATTAAAATGGGGATAATTTTGTATTAGACTTGTTTTTTATTGTGAAGAAATGGCTGCCAAGGTTGATGCCACAATGGTTGGCATTTATAACCTCCCTTAAATCACATATTTAATCAATAATTTGTGGTCTGCCATGCATCTAAGAGTTATGTAGGACAACATCATCAAATTACAAAAGATGGCGGATCCTTATATTCAGGTAAAATTGCATTGGGGTGAACCTATTTGATTTACTGGTATTTAATTTGAATTCTTACTTACCAATGACGTGCTTTCCTGTTGTGACAGGAAGCTAAGAAGTTCACACAGCCATACTTCAATCAGGTCATGACTCTTAACAAAACTTTATTGTGACAAAGTGTTTGTTGCCACAAAGCCCTATACAAAAATCAATAATTCGCTGTCAAAAGTCCATTAAATCCTCAACGTTATACCTCTGGCAGATATCAATTTTACCACACTATCAAGTATTTTGATTTAAGCTCTTTCTTTCTAGAGGCTAATAGAATAACTCAAGTGAGCGTAATGATCTTCATAGAATAACTAACTTGAAGCGTAATCATCTTACATACCTACTGCATTATGTCTGTCATAGGGGTCCCATTCTTCTATCCTTTCTCTGGAGTCTGGCTATTTATAGCCATTACCTTGACACCAAAAAAGAGTTCAACCCATTGCTTTACTTATGTATTGTTATACACATTTTCTCCTCTATGTTGCAATATGCCATGCACTATGTGTGATACCGTTTTGGCTTCTTTAGTGGTCTGAAGATTTTGAGTCTATTGATTGAAGAAGGGCATGGTGTTTGGGAAATAACTTTGGGAGGTGATACCGAGGAATTGAAATTAATTAAGTTCCATGGATATTGGTCCATGTTGTTATTGTCACAACAAATAATAGAAGCTGAAGGAAGGAGACAGCCTAATATTAGAGCATGCTGCCTGAACCAGAACCTCTAAAAAAATGACATATTCTACAGGGGAGAGTATACTTTCAACCTTCCAACAACCAAAAATAGAAGATAGTGTTTTTTTTCTGTTTGATATTTTATCTATTTAATCCTGAGGGGTAGCTCAGCTGGTCAGACTTTGGGTTTGCTCTCCAATAGTCACTAGTTCGAGTCCCGTTAATGCCATTGGAGGTTTACCTAGTCGTTAATTTCAAGATCCCATGAGATTAGTCAAGGTGCGCGCAAGTTGGCCTGGATGCCCACGATTATCAAAAAATATATATTTTACTTATTGATTTGTTATAGACTTGTAGTTTTGAGAATAATGCACTCAGAATTAAAGGGCATGTTCATTGTTCATTGTATTTAGGTCCAAGAAGTGGTAAAAAACAAAGATCTAACTAGACCACTTGCGAAAGTGGAGCTGGCATGGTTTGCCGTATGCAGTTTTCAAAGACTGTGACCTTAAATTTGAAGTCGTTAGCAGTATCTTGATATACAGACATTCAAAGACGCAGCCTGTGAAAGCTGCATATCCAATGATTTTCTCACTGTTATTATACTCGATCCATATAGACCCTTGTAACCGGTCCTTCTCGTTTTTGGTCTTGGCATGTAATTTGTCTTAGCATCATCATGCCTCTAGAGATACCTTTCATCAGATTCACTCACATATTCTTGGCATAAATCTCCCACCACGATACGTACCATTATCTTTACACCTCAAAAAAATTAAAAATAGAGAGCGAGAGTGAGAGAGAGAAATATTTTCCATTCATATTGAAGTTAGTTTTGTATCCATTCTAACTTTCCATCGATTTTGCAGCCTCGCAGGGTGTTTTTTTCGAAGTTCTGTTTCTCTATTTTTTATCTTTACTATGATTGTCATTGTTGTCTTGACATGCTGCCAGGGCTCTAGCAAAGTCCGGTTTCATAGCCAGTCAACATCATGGTCCACTTATAAATGCAACGGGCCACCTCGCTTAAGTTCTGAGTTGTTTCGAGTTATTCGGCTAGCCATTTTTTTTTTTTTTTTTGGGCAAAGACTTTACTTAATTCAGATTGAAACATGTTATATTTTGAAATTTATTGTTAATGTCGTATTTCATATGTTTTTGGGTTAAATTTCAACAACTCAAGTTTTTAAAATTATTCTTGTAAAAATAGAGAAGAAGGCACTTGAGAGAGGGTGGCCTTGAGTCGAGAGTTTCCGATGTCAAAGTCAGTAAAGTCTCTTAAAAATTTATAAATAAATAAAAAAGTTTAGGGATCAGAGAGAGTTTATTTTATCTAGGAGTTTTTATTTATACTAGGAGTCTGTGGGGACAGTTCATATTTGTCCTTATAGAGTATGTGTCTTTCGTATTGTTCTCTTTGGCAAAGTCATTTAATACGGCCTGACTCTGCAACAACATCATTAATGTGGTGTGTAGTTTTAGTAGTGGTGCTATTAATATAGCGTGATTTTTTAATTTGCCTTATCATGTTGGCGTCCTTGGTGGTTCGTCGATGCCGTCCATGTCAGAAGATCGAGGGTTTTCCGTACTTCCCACCCATTACGCGAACAAGCACTCCTGACTGGACACTATTTTAAGAATCTTCAGGTCAACAAGTCTCGTTTCCCTACAGAAAGTTTCCTCATATAGGTGGCATCCAAGGGAGTATACTCGTGAGCCTGAACGAAGAGTCTACTTGTTCTGAACTAGATTTTTATTTCTTGTCTCCTTAATTATCCTTCTCAAACACGCTGAGACATAAGGAGAAAAACTATTTATAATTTTCAATCACACTGCATAATGTTTTAAGTGAGATTTTTTAGGAAATGGCTGACACATAAAATCAAATTAAGGACGAAGATTAGTATTCTTTGATTTCCAATTTTCATTCAAACCAATGGAGGTAAGAGAGTCATTTTTTAGTCAAATATAATTTAATAGAAATATGTGCTGAAATTACTATTTTTTATTTGATCATTTTTTATTAAAGAATCTTTAATTAATTGAATGGATTAAATTATTATTTAAAAAATTGCTATGGGCGAGGTCTATATGCACACAAATTGGAGAAATGGACGTTGGTTCGGGCAGACAGCTCACCTATCACATGAACCAACGTGGCTTATGTGGGCCCAACCTAAATTATCCACTATTTGATAAGTCAGATTCCAAGCGCTATAATTCATAGGAACATTTTCAGATCTTGAAATTATGGTTTGTAAATAAATAAAGTCGTCGTTGACTTTTCGTTTTGAAAAAAGGAAGAAAAGAGATGATAATAATAATAAAAATAATAATAATAATTAATATATGCAAACGCAACCTCTAATCTCTTTCGTATCCAACTTGAATTGTAGGCCCAACGCACAATTAGTGGCGTACCACGTTTAGACATCGGATTATTCCAAAATAGAAAATGGTCTCCATATGATTATTCTATCGGATAATTTTTATGCATTTCGAAAGAATAATATGTAAAATGGGATCTTTTCATATTCATCGAGGATAAATGTTATTTATTATCGTCACGCTATACACTAATTTATAATTATTATTTTTATTTTTTTATTTAAACACATATATTTACACATTAATATGTTTATATTTAAATAAAAAAGTAAAAATAATAAAATTACGTATTGGTGTGTGGTGTAGAAGATGATAAATAAATTTTCTTTATTGAGAATTGATTGTTAATTATATGATTATTGGAATTTTGTCATGTAAAATATTTTTGCTGCAGTTTATTAAATATCAATATTATTAAGTATTAGGTTGGTAAAAGTAATAAACATTGACTCGGTAGATTCCCCAACCGCTAAGCATATGTGCTCCTTTCAATAATAAAAAATTCTCAACCGTTCATAGTTTTGATTTAATATTTTTATATGATATTACAATGATCATAAATCTTGACGACGGTAGGCTGCTTGCGATTGTGGATCATCTCACTTTATTTATTTATTTTTATGGTTGAGAGACCACATGCCACGTCATTTATGCACTTCAAGGTTTATTACCAATTTGACTTGTCTTCCGAGCGGATGGACATATATGATATATCCGGGGCAGGGGGCGCATACGAAGAGTCAATGATCCAATGATAGGGCCTAGAGGGTGTCTTAAAAATAAAAATTTTATAAAAATAAATTTATAAATTAATATGAGGTCATATAATACGCTATATATATTTTAAAATAAAAATAAATTTGTAATCTAATGTATCACATTAAACTATATTAATTTGTGAATTTAACTTTTTTTTTTTAAATTTTATAAAGATGGCCATCTCTATGGATTATGACCCTATTCTGTCTTTTGATTTTGAAAAAATATAGTTCTAAGCGATTTTGCACATTAATACGTGCAGTCATTTAATATGATTGGTTAGAAAGTAAACTTGATTAAAAACAGTACTAATTTAAATTAAAATATAAATATAACATCATTAGTACGTAGATTGGTACGCAAACTTACTTATACATAACAAAACTCTTTGATTTTATAACATCTTGCTTTGATGAACCCTTCGATTAGACCATTGCCAAGCTTATAAGACTAAAAGCATAATCAACGGACACAATTTATGAGATATATTTTTCTAAGATACGTTAAAGTGTTATCACAAAGAAAGAAAAAGTAAATGTAAAAGCAACAAGAAAGCGAAGCTATCGATGAAGCATTGCTCCACCTTAGTCATGGTTTGACTCATAACTCCTTTGATTCACAAAATAACCAAACATGCTCTAATATAAATGGAAATATATTTGGATTAACATTTTGTAGGAGTATGGAATATATAAAATTAATATTATTTAAAAATAAAACAAAAAACAAAAAAAAGAAGAAGAAGAAAGAAAGCCGGCCGAAATGGCTCAATTTGTTTGGAGGAGAGAGCAGAAGCCAAAACAAAAGGGACTGCCTCGTCACTTTGTGTCTCGTTCTCTCTCTCTCTCTCTCTCTCCATAAGACTGGTCAGAGAATTTTTATAGGAAGAAACACAGAGCGAAGAACGAAAAATCCACAACAGACGCGGAAAGCGAATCGTCCAAGGAATCAATTAAAAGCTCAACACCTATTACACTCTTATTCACATCTATACATATATAAATATAGAAACCCTCCCTCCCTGCGTGCGCGTGCGAGTCTGGCTTTTGATTCTTTCTTCTTATTCTTCTGCCCTAGATCTTGATAAACCATTGGCCTTTAGCTTCCGATTCCAGATCTTTTTATTGTCGCTCCTGATTTGCGTGGTTTTCGGGTCTTTCTCAGCTCGATTCAGCTCTATATCTTTCCAGGTATTCAAGGTTTTCCGTTTCCCCCCATTGTTTTTCTTCTTAGAGACGGACGGGGAGGTTTCGCTGCCTACTTTTATTTTTTAATTCATAATTTGGACATTCTTGTTATTAGCTTTTACGAATTTTCTTGGGAACCAATCCGTGGATATGCATTATTTGGCGGGTTGACTATTAGTGAGATGGAGTGTGCATTTGGGATTGCGATTTCGTGGGGTTTGAGCGAGTCTTGAATTTTGGGCTTGACTGTTTGTAACTCAAGGCTTTGGTTTTTGTTATTTACTTATATTATTATTTAATTAGGAATATTGGTTGGTTTAAGTCGTTGGGCTGCTTCACAACTTTGAGTTTGAAGGATCTGTTTATTAAGCGTTTCCTTCTAGTTTCCTTGTTTCTACTTTTGATAATTTTGTTTCCTTTCTTTTATTCTATTATATAACTCCAAGATCGCAGTTTTGCTTGCCTTTATGTTTCTGAATTATCATCTTGAATTGTTTAGAGTGTATGCGCTCTTGCCCTGTTAGGTTAATGAGAAAAGGTAATAAAAGAGAGGAACAAAAAGAGAGAATATGTTTCAGTCTCGAATATGGGGTTTTTGATATGTTCCTGCTGGGCTGAGTCTGTTATGGTTTATTAGCCCAGGTGCTTTATCTTATCATTTTCATATCTTTTTCCTACATGAGTCATGTGTAAACCTATTTTTTCTCATATGGTTTTATTTTACATGAGCTTGTGGTCTGAATTTTCAAACGTGTAGACTCTTGCAGTGTTTAAGCATTAATCAAGATTATCTGGCCTGCTAATGGGTTTTCCCTCTGATTTCAGATTCTTCAATAAATACGTCCAGGATTCACTAATAGGCTATTAAATACTAATTCCATAAGGAAAGAATGTTGTGGTGAAGGGGAATGAAGGACAAGATTTACATCTCTTGGATATGAAGTTGTGATGCATTTAATCTAGATGAAGACAGGTCAGGCGTGGCGTGTAGGCATGGGTGATATGCAGATCTTGCCTGGGCCTCGCCATCGTCCTCCCATGAAGAGGCCTACGTGGATTATTGTCTTGGTTTCATTGGTCACGGTATTTCTAATTTGTGCTTATATGTATCCGCCTCAAAGCAGTGCCGCATGTTACGTATTTTCTTCTAGAGGCTGTGAGGCTATTTCAAATTGGCTTCCACCTGCTCCTGCACGGGAATTAACCGATGAAGAACTTGCATCTCGTGCTGTGATTAGAGATATTCTGAATACACCTCCCACTAAATCTGAAAAATCTAAAATTGCCTTCATGTTCTTGACTCCGGGTTCGTTGCCTTTTGAGAAGCTGTGGGAGAAGTTTTTCCATGTAAGTTTCTGTTTTATCTTGGTTCTTTTAATTCTTTTTTTGGGCCTAATAAAAAGACGTGCTTCTTGATTATGACTTTTTTCCTCACTTCTGTCCTGACCATGGATATCGTGCTTAAAGCTTGATATTATACTTCTGTCATAAATTGCTTTCATAAGCTTTGCTTTTACAAGTAATGTAGTCTCATTAAAAAATATAGAAGGGCACGACCGTATTACACAGGAACTATTTTTAAAAAAAACTGCTGAACTGCAAATATTAAATTCACTTCGTGTTTTGATCCTGATTCCTGACTTGCACCTAAGTGATGGAGTTTTGTACTTATTTCTTTTTAGATTTTTTAATTTGTGCACTTATAAAAAATATTTTTGANTTTTTTTTTTTTATCGGTAAACAAAATTTTATTGATAATAATAAGGATAGGCAATAACCCGTGTATATGGGATATATATAAGAGCATCACCTATGCTTGATGATTTAGTGTATACAAGAAATTTATAAGTTCATACCAATAAAATCTATTACAAAAGCCCAATGGAATAAAATATTAAAAAATAAAATTCTAAGCTCATCCATTGACCACCTATGATCTTCAAAACTTCTGTCATTCCTCTCCCTTCAAATGCACCCCAATAGGCATATCAGAACCATATTCAAAACTGTTGCGATCTGTGAATTGCCCTGATGGCCTCTCCAAAAAGCTAGAAGATTGATCACTTGTTTCAGAATCGCCTAAGCTAGTCCCATCCCAGCAAAGATTTCATTTCGTAAGGTTGTGGAAATCTCACAATGAAGTAGTAGATAGTCAACATACTTCCCACTCTTTTTGCACATATAACACCAATCCATGACAATGATTGGATGTTTCTTTAAATTATCTAAGGTGAGGATCTTCCTCAAGGAAGCTGTTCATACAAAGAATATTGCATTTAGAGGAGCCTTAGTCTTCCATATACTCTTCCACGGTAATGGACTTGTGTTATGCGTAGTAAGGGTTTGGTAGAAAGAGCGAATGGTGAACTTCCCTTTCCTAGTAGGACGCCAGGAAATCTTATCTTAAACTTCCCTCATTCCAATAGAATACACAAGATTCTAGACTCCAAGAAGGAGTCAACTTCTTAATCTTGAGCATCTCTAGAGAATGTAATATTCCATTTTATACGTTGTTCTGTATGGAAGAATCTGCAAGTTCTCCCTTTGTCCCAGTAATATTGGATTTTTTTGCCATTACAATCTTGTACATATATTTACCCTATGGTTATTCCACTGTCGAAATAGAAAACATTGCTCCTTGAAGAAACACCAAGTCTTCAGTTGCTTTTAATATCTCCTGTGGTTTTTATATCAATTTTCCTTTTATAGTGTCCGACAATAAT
>QEOT01002315.1:112554-155060 GCA_003123785.1 Pterocarya stenoptera | reverse complement strand
TTTATTTCGGCGAAACGGCAGCGATTGTAAACTCGCCGCAATTGATCAACTGCAGCGATTTATGGGGGTTTTTGTGACGATTTCTAGCGCTGGAAAAACCCTTTTCAATTTTCTTGTTGTTTATCCGGATAAACAACTTCGACTTTAATTATTAATTCCTTGGCACATGCACGTCTGCATTAAACTTGCAATATTCCTTTGTGTATGAAAAAAATTAATACATTTTCATCCCAAATGGTCGTATTGTCGCAAATAATCGTTTTTCTTATAGTTCATATATACCAAGATCACTTTACTATTAATTATAGGTAATAAAAAAAATACGACATGTTTGGTCTATTCAAATATTTTACAAAAACAAACTTATAAATTACTATCTCTAATTAATGTGTTATGTCGGATTATAAAACTTTTTTATTTTTTGTATGAAGAACAATTCGCTTGCTATAATGTAGTTTAAATGCTGTCGTTTACATAATATATACATGAATGCCGTTATTAATGCATGGACGTACGTACAAGCTGCATGCATGCAGAATGTTTGTGATCCCCATGCAATTACCCCGGTTGGTTGTAATTAATTGGGTCCTTTTTTTGAATGGAAAACGATGAAATTCATTAACTTAACCAAATAGTAGAAACCTGCATATAATCTGGGTGAATAAACAACTTGAGTATCTGGCAAGATTCTGAGCAAATTCATTGCTACATCTTTTAACAAAAACAACTCTCCAATTACCAATAAAGGAAAGTTGAGCCTTACTATCACTAAGTATCATACCAACTCGATCCCATCTGTCTCTTAGCTCCTGAACACCAAGAACAACTTGCTGTGAATCACCTTCCAAAATAACTGATCTCAACCCCAATTCAAGTGCTAAACCAGTAGCAAGAAAAGCTCCCTGAGACTCTGCCAACAGAGGATCAAGTAAGCTAGGCCTTGAAATCTTCTTTGTAGCAAGAACTTGACCCTCATGATCTCTAGCAACAATACGATACCCTGCTCTTCCCTTAGCCTCAGATAATGCAACATCCCAATTTATCTTGACTTAACTAAATAGAGGTGGAACCCAACTTGTGATGTCTGTTGTTGACACACTGGAAGTGCCTTTTGAACCAAGCTGGACAGCTTGAAACTAAGCAACCAGTTCCCTAGCCTTACTAGCTAGAACAGAAGGATGATCAAAGCTCCCTCAAAAATGAATTGATTTCTTCTGTACCATATACTCCTGGTTGTAACTGCAAAAAAATCCATAGCTTCCTTGTCACAAATTGAAATCAGCCTCTCAACCAACTCTCTGAAACTACCTGGCCTAGTACAACTTTTGTTGATCACTCTTGGCCCTTGACTCCACACATTCATCGCAGCAACACAGCTTCATAAAGGTGAGTGAATAACCTGTTTCTAGTTAGTTGGCAAGGACTCAAGGCATGCTCTCCAAAGAAACACTTTTGTAGCATTGGGAATTCTGAACTTCCAGCATGAGGTCCACTCTAAAGGCATAGAATTCCCAGAAGAGGTCTGACCTTTAGACATCATGTTAACAATCTCTTTTTGCATGTCATGATAAGCACTCTTTACTCGAAATGATCCATCTTTGGTACCCAACCATATCAATCTATCTCTAGAACCAACTAAGCTGATAGGAATTTTGTGTATGACAGCAACTTCATCTTCCTTAAACACAGCAGCCACCAACTCCTTCTTCCATTGCTTATCTTCAGCATCTATGAGATCTGCAACCCTTGCAGAATCTGGTAAGCAATTTATGGGTGACTACACTTTATGGCTAGTAGGAACTGGTAACCACCTATCCTTCCAAATTAATGTATCTGCTCCATTACCAATCCTGCAAAAAGATCCTTTCTCAACTAAAGTCCTAGCAGCACAGATACTCCTCCACATAAATGAAGGCCTCGAGCCCACCTTAGCATGAAGGAAATCAGTAGATGGAAAGTATTTCCTTTTCAGAACCATGAAACCAGAGAATCAGGATGTTGTAGGATCCTCCATCCTTGTTTTGCCAATAAAGCAAAGTTAAAGTTCTCCAATTCTCTAAATCCTAAGCCTCCAACAGCCTTAGCTTTCCCCATTTGTTGCCAAGATACCCAATGAATTTTATTCTCATACTATTGTTGACCTCACCAGAATATGTGCATGACCTTATTAATCTCTCCAAGAAGAGTTTTGGGCAATTTAAAAACCCTCACGCAGTATGTAGGTAAGGCTTGAATCACAACCTTTAAGAGAATCTCCTTCTCTACCTGAGACAGAAACTTAGTTTTCCAGTGGCTAATTTATTGGGTCCTAATTCACAAAATTAGCTTCTCACGATTAATATTTATATATATTATAAATATGATCGAGAAATATAATAAGAAAGGTAACGAATTTAATTAATCAATATAATGAACCCCCAAAAAAAGTTACTGTACGCGAGAAACATTCCAAAAATTAATTACTTACCATATTAAGTTGAAAATATTATTGAGTATGACGTTTTGCCGCAACATTGGTTCTTCTTTTGTTTTTTAATTCCTGTTTTTCTGAGATTAAAAAGGATCCAAGTTATACGTCCGTGCATGGACCAAACTTATAATTTGGATTAATGCAAGTCCAATTACGTACTATATACGACGAAGTCCCTGATTTTTGTACGTACATACGTGATTAATTTTCACTTGGTGAGTGAATGGTGAAAATAATCAATTAAGAAATTAATTACCATAATTAATTCATATATATTTGCATATTGATCTTGTGTAGTACCGTTAAATATTTAAGCATGCATAATTGTATATAAAAAAATGAGATCAAATGACAGTTGCAGTTGTGAATACGCAAGTATTGCATAATCATTTGAAAAAAGTGAATATATATATAGGACCTAGTTACATAAAAAAAATTAATTTTTTAACAGTGGATCTCACTCTTTTTAAAGCAATTGTACTGTACTTGCGCATTCCATAATTGTATATAGCATTACTCGTGCGTTCAAGTTTCGTGAGAAGAGAAAAAAGAAAATCTATGAATTACTTTTCTTGACTATATACTAAGATTTATATAATATATATGATCTATCTTTATATGTATATATATGCACCAATTAATTAATTTGTATGACTCGAACTTTTAATATATTTGCAGCGTATTGATCAAAGTGGATTGAGTTTTGACTATTTTAGTTATGATGAGGGTCAGAAATGGAATGGGTCTTAATTTAAGTCCTCGTTTTGGTCAAAAGCGTATGTGTATAGATATAAAGTAATTAAACGTCGTATTTAGGTCATGCCATGACAATTAATATTTATGCTAAAATCATGAAATTTACAATATTGGAGCTATCAAATTTTGACGATTTACATTGACGAAGAAAAGAGTATGATTTGCTTACTAAAATCAATAAAAATAAGATATGTGGCACCATCGACTTTATAACGCGCGTCGATCGACCGCATCCCTAGAGAAAAATTAATTTTCAATAATATATATATACATATATTATATTTATGAATTTTTATTTTCATTTGTACGTTTGTCATATACTTCAATTTGAATTACGTTTTTTTATTGTACTAGCTAGCTACAATAAAAATGGTCTTTTCTGATTAATTTATCATGACTAAAAAATTATTCGCAATTAATTTTAATTGCGAATAGCCTTTTTATCACAATAACTTAATCACAAAAAACCGTTTTTATTGTAGGTACTCCTAGCTAGCTTGCTGATCTTACACGTCATTCATGAGTAAATTACAAGCTAGCTAATTTACACGAACTTCTAATTTAGCTAGTCTTAAAGTTGATGTTATGCGCGCGACATGGCTGCCATAATGCATTAATGATTTTAAATATATGTATATATATATAATTAAAGTTCACATGTGGCAATTTGTGATTTGACCATGTGTTTTATAATGTGTTTTTTTATAATTAATGTCAATTGATAGACTAGAAAATTGACAGAGGTCCCTATATATATAACTCAAACCGCGGAGTTATATATTTCTTAAAAAAAATAGCACGTACGTACATCAAGGAGCTAGTTCTAAGTCGATCGACCATATAATATCATGAGTGAATAATCAAATTTACCATTATTAAAAATCAATTCCATCGTCAAATTAGAAAAGGTTACTTGGGGGCCAAGAAAATTAATTTTGGATGGGCCATATCTATAAATATATATATATATATTTATATATTACATATGAATCTGAAAATCCATGCAAGATCCTCTTCTAAAATGATAAAAATCCGTAGATACAGATTTTGTAATTAACCCAATATATATATATATATGCGTACTCATATATATAAACTTCTCTTTTCCCTCTAAACACGTACAATCTCGTTCTTATCGATCCCGTACTAATTAAATAGAACTTTAGTACTTAAGCATAAACCAAGTAGTCAAAGGAAACGCTAATTAATATAACGAAGGGACGTGGTTTTTCAAATATTTTGATGCTAAACGATATATATTAAAATAAGCCTTGATTCTTCACTTCAAACATCATAATGGGATAAATCTTTGAACCTTCATTCTTAAAATAGAGGAGGATTGTATACATCCTACAAGATAAATGAGTATTTATGACGAGTAATTTGAAATGAGATATAATATATTTATTTTGATAAAAAATAATCATTTTAACAAGAAATAACTTACCATAAATAATCAGTTTTTTTGTAATGACATAGTACAATTATAAGTGCCTAGGTTATTGCCAATTTTTTTTAAATCCTGTTTAGAATGAAAAATTTAAAGTTGTATGGTTGTATTTTTCAATTTTCTTTATACACCAAGATTATACCCAAAAAAAATTACCGTACTGATCAAGTAGGAAGGTAGGCTGGCAAAGTGTTTTTAGTTGCCATTATTATTACATTCAGTAGCTAAAAATAATAGTAATCACATGTTTGAGTGGTCTTTATTTCCATTTTGTAGACAAGCCATGCGTGCATGCAATATCACGGGAAAACTCCATTTGGCGAAGAGGGAGTGACGGGACCCTTCTCTAGTGAATTTAACAACAGATGATTCATTGACTCATGACCTGCAGTGAGGGTCCTTTGGTTGATCCTTGAAGCAGAGCGTGGGATGTGAGTGTCCGGATTGGGTCCAGTTGGAGGAACAAGCTGACCCTTATGCAATGATCCCGATCGTGAACGAGCCATAGAGTTACCTGCAAAGATCCTTTGGCTGATTGCTGAAGCAGAGCATGGAATTTGAGAGGCCGGGTTGGGCACATAGGGAGGCACATGATCAAGACCTTTTTGTAGCGATCCAAACGACAAATGAGCCATAAAGTTGCCAAAGAAGGTCTTCTGGTTGATTGTTGAAGCGGGTGATCTTGGGATGTGGGTGCATGGATTGGAAGCAGATGGATCAGGGACTGAACCCTTCTGCAGTAATGACCCTGAAAAAAGGCTTTTATGCATCAATGTTTGTCCTTCTCCATGAAAGATTCTGCAAGCCTGATTTGCGTGCATGCTCATAAGAGAAAGCACTATTGTGACTGCAAGAAGCATCTTTAAAACCCTTATGATGATCAGCTTGTTCTATATNAAATGAGCCATAAAGTTGCCAAAGAAGGTCTTCTGGTTGATTGTTGAAGCGGGTGATCTTGGGATGTGGGTGCATGGATTGGAAGCAGATGGATCATGGACTGAACCCTTCTGCAGTAATGACCCTGAAAAAAGGCTTTTATGCATCAATGTTTGTCCTTCTCCATGAAAGATTCTGCAAGCCTGATTTGCGTGCATGCTCATAAGAGAAAGCACTATTGTGACTGCAAGAAGCATCTTTAAAACCCTTATGATGATCAGCTTGTTCTATATAATTTAAGCCAAGATAGTTAACTATTATAACTAATTTGATGAAGTCCTTGCCAAGGATTTGTGGGTATTTATAGATGTATGCAGGAACGAACTTGTGTGACTTGATTTTTCCATGTTTTTAATTAAAAATGTTTGAATCCTTATAGGACTCTTGACTATTAATTTATGGTAAGAGATCAAGATTCAAGACGCGAAAACGTTGAATGGGTCTAGCTGAAATGAAGAAACTGGCTTTGATTTTTTTTTTTTTTTAAATTTAAACTGGCTTTGATTTGAATCCTAAACTATTTTTTTGTTTAATTTCCTCTTTCACGTGCTTGGAAAAAATCAGCAATTAATTATGCAATAAATGTTAATATGAAGATGGCATGCATTTTCCGTGGAAAAATAATATAAAATAACCTTTCAAATCAAGTGAAAAGGTTTTGTGATCTGTTGGTCCCTTAATTTGTGAAACCAATTAGCCAAAAATTAGTGGGAAAAGAGACCAAGCTAGCTGCGGGCAGTATAACTATCTACGGAAGTGACAGCTTGTTAATTACTTGGGGTCACAGAGGCATGCAAATTGCAATGGGCTTCTTCAAGAGAGCCTTTAGGTTACTATATAATATATATAAATATATATATATCTATATCTCTTCTAGGATTTTATATTTTGAATCATTTTCATATCTCAATTAGTGTATGGTATTTTATATAGGAAAATATTCTAGCTAGTCACAAATGTATTAAACAAAATTAATCTCACAAATTGATGTGGTATGATGTGGTTCATCAAATTAGTTTGTAAAATTATTTTTTATATAATGATCTTCTCTTTGTTATGGTTATAGCAGTACTGTTTTATATAAACCTCCTACAAAATATTTCCAACCTAAATGGTCCTTGCATTTAGATTTATAACTTTAATGGTAAAGTCGTGCTTGGAATTAGCCCTAAACGTGTGAAATGCTGTGGCGGCCACGTACAAGCAATACGTACCAATTAAGGAACTTGATGATTTGATTCAACAACCGATTGGGTATTTCCTGATTATTTCCTGGTTTTAGGTCTGGGATCCAGATTTAACAATAGTACTGAATTGGCAAATTTCACATTAGTGCTGAACTGCCTCGCGCGAGAACCTAGAGAAAAAAGTGAAGTTTACACAGGCGACAATATTAAGGATGTAATTGGTCTGGTTCGATTTTATTTTAGACATAGATTAGAATCGAACTGATATATATATATATTGATTTTGAGATTTGAAGAACCAAAACCGCACTAGTGACATTCCTAAATTGGTACTTCAGATTTTATCAATTCCGGTCCAGTTTTTTCGATGTATTATATAGTATATATAATATAGTATATAATAATATATTAATAATAATATATTTATAATATATTGTAGTATATTATAATTTTATTATAAACTATAGTGATATATTATAGTATAGTATAATATATAGTTATTCGTATAGGATTTTAAAATTTAATATTATATTAATTAGTAATTTATCATGTAATACAAAATTATTTTATATATAACTCTATGTATTATATATAAAAAATTATATATAATATAAAAAATCATATAAAAAAATATTTTATACAATATAAAAAATTAATATACATATGAACCGATTTGGTCCAGTGTTAGAAAAAGAAAAATTAAAATTGGACCGATTTCAATCGGTTTTGAAAAAAATGGAATCGGTACCGAACCAGACCAAACCTACCGGTTCATTCTAGTCCAGTCCAGTTTACAATTCATTGGTCTTTTTTTTACTCCTAGTCACTATTTAGTATTTTGGCCACAACTTTTGTTTTAAGTTTCAAAATCGCTCATGTGATCCCAATTCGAAAAATTCTTTTCAATGCACACGTCACAATCACCACACTATGCTTAGTGGTTCCCGTTTCAACCCCAAATTAAATAAGTTATTTTCTCCTATGAATTGTCAACTTAAGTTATTTTTCTCTTTTATGATAATATTTCGCTATCACTTTAATAGATATGATGATTCTTATTTCAGTTTGGATCAAATTTTTGGTAAGATATTTATTTTATTACATATTTTATTTTTGCTCAATAATTGAGATTTTTCCTTTTTGGACAAGATTCTCGAATTTTCTTAGCTATTTAATACTGGCTTGTGGGTTTTAGAATCAATTTTTGGCTTTTACGAATAAACCCTAATCTCAAAATCTTCTGTGTTGCATCTTTTCTCAATCTCAATTCCTAATTTATATCTGCCGTCATGCCATATAATTCTTAGAGCTTTGCTATCTACTCATCATCCCCACACGCTACACTTTATTTATTTATTTTTATTTATTCTTCTTAAACTCATGAGCTATATAATACATATTTGGTAAGAGAAAAAAATTTTAAAAAAAAAGTGTGGTGCATGGACATCATGTGTAGAGATGATAAATAAAATTATTCTAATTCTTATTATGTCTGGCGTCAGAAATTCAACTCATGATAAAACTCGTGGTACGCTTAATTTGCTTTCTTGGGCATTTTGAATGGAAAGGGATATATACTGAAAGAAGAAGACATGGTTTAAATTAAACGTTTGCAAATAAAGAGCGTGTACCAACCCGCGGCCTAGCTTGACCAATGCCCAGATACGTAGTACGTACCTCAAAGATAGATATATATATTTGTGATCTGACGCCATCCGCGGCTTGATCTTGGTTTACTTTGAACGTAGAAAACTTCGGTGGAAACATATATATTGCCATTCGTTTTCGATCGGTATAACGTGGAAACAAGCTTACTTTGTTTGTGCTAATCCTTTTACACGACATATATAAATATATATATATATATGTATATATACTTAATTTGAAAGACTTCAAAACCAATATTGAAACTAAAGTCTGATACGGCATGACTCATGAAAGTGGAAACATGCCTTTAATTAATTTGTGTATTGGGATTTATGCGATGTGGCATGCATGCATGCAATAGATGACACGTTTTTTGTAACATCATGCATGCACGGTACGCATCTCTCACGTTTTGACAAAATGCATGTCTCTCTCTCAGTTACCGTTTTAGGGTTTTGTCCCTAATTACTATCATTACAATAAAAACACTTATTTACAGTTAATTATTTATTACAAAAATGATCATTTCCAAACAAAATGTGTCAATTCTAGTTATTGTCATCATAAATAACTAATCACAAATACTCATTTTTTTTAAATATATATTGTATTATTATATATTGAACGGCATCATTTTCTGTTTGTTTTAGTTGCAAATTTTTTAAAAGATCTAATTAGCTAGGAAAGGAAGAAAATCTGTACTGATGATATCATGATGTTTTGACACGTGTTTTCTATCTGGATGAGCCTGTCATAGGTGTTTCCTAGCTAAAACAGCGTTGTTTTGCTCTCATGAATTTAAGATATCCATAAAGTCAATGAAAACGAGCTGGACAAATTAAGCTGCTAATTAGATTTTTTCTTTTCTTTTCTTTTCTTGAGGAATAAGGCACCGAAATCTACTTATAATTACCAGATAATTTCTAATCTAAAGACTTTAGAAGAATATTTTTGTCCTCTCAAACAAGCTCCGGAATTTTTTTATATGTTGTCTTACAAGGAAAATTAAAAATCACATGTTTTTGGATAGCTAGCTAGCAGCTTGAGGGGTTTTCTTTTTTTTCTTTTTTCTTTTTTGGGGGGTTCATTTTCAGACTTGGAATGAGACAGCTAGCTAGCACGATCGTAGACTTTTAATTCATATTTGGATTTTTAGACTTTTGAGATATTTGGGAGCACAACGAGGGATATTTTCAATATATTATACCGTTTACTTTTAAGTCTGAATATTATTCTATTACTTGTCAAAGACTCCTTGCTTTGGTAGTAGTAGAAAGAAATCATGACCCAAAAGGTGAGGTTTTTTTACCAGTCTCAAATTGTAATAAAAAATAAATTCTACCTTAAAAAATATTTTTTAAAAAAATTATATTTTTTAGCATCGGATTCACTTTTTTACAAAAGATTTACATAAAGTTATCTATTTTAATCTTGTAATTTCTTCTTTATTCTAATCAGCGTGCTCATTGGTTGGAGGTACAGCTTTCTGAAAAATTATATTTATGTCAATTTATTGACAATAAATATGTCTCTTAATATAAAAAAAACCTGTCACATCAATTTATATATACATATATATTAATTGTATTTTGAATTTTTTTAATCATGACTGTTGTGATCTCACAATATATAAAAGAGATCATTAACTTCTAATTAGCAAAACTCATGCTGGTGGAGGAGTACATTCTGTACTATACGTCATTACGAGTAGAATAGACTAATTTGGATCACAGCTTCTAATTAAGTACCAGCTAAAAATAATATTTTTTGGAATTATTTAGTAAGCTTCTTTTATTTAACTTATTGGGCAATGGTATGGGCCATCCCAGCCCAAGCTAGGCCCACTCCCATGACTATATATATATATGGTCTTTATTTTTCTTTTTATATTTTTCGGTTACGGATCGGATTTTTTTCTGCTCTAGCTAGATCGCTGATCATGAACTAGGACGTTGCCGCGCGAGTGAATTTGTGACGAGATGGCATTTGTGATGGAGCTTCCTTTCGAATCATGTGCAAACTCGATCGAGGCAATGCCATTTATTAAAAAAATAGAACAAATAATTTTTTAATGGAATTCACCTTTTTTAATAGAAACTTGTACAATTTATTAAGGTAGATATATATCCTTTCCACAATTGAGACCTTTTTTTTAAAGGGTGAAGCTACTATGTCACCTAGCGTTTAATGTTGGGCGTGCTGCCCAGTTGTTTTTTTTTTTTTTTTTTTTCTTTTCACATTTTTTAATATATTAAAATATGTTTAAAAAATAAAAAAAAATACATTAATACATTTAAAATTATTTTTTTAATTATTAAATAAAAAAAATTTTAACTAGTTGTCAAATAGAGCGGTCAAATTCCCCTTTTTTAATATATACACGGATGCTTTCTTCTACGTGCTCTTCGTTATAGCGCGCTAGCTAGTGGCCTATATATGCGTACGGACACACTTAGTTCTCAATATTATCTAATGTAACAAGAAAAATGATAAACTTATGACTATTTTACAACTAGTTTTGTAATATTAAAATTTATTTTTAATGGAGTGTCATGATTTTTTTAAAATGAATTGTAAAATAATTGGAAAAGAGTTATAGGTGTACGATTGTCCATTAGGCCTATCGAGATCAACACTGATTGCCACTCTTACAAGACATTAATGCAAGTTAACACCAAATTAATGGATCGGTTGTCTGTTTCTGTCAAACAGTTTTAGGCGGCCGGGAGCTTATAAGCTTCACTGTGAAGGCGCTGCTGATCTCACGTTCGCCAGTCTTCTCTCTGATGATCTCATGCACGCACTCACAACTTTAATTAGTTGTGAAAGATGGTTCAATATTTATTTATTTTTTCTTTATATATATGTGTGTTTGTGAAGTAGTCAATAATATAAGTACTGTTCTCATTGTTTCGATCTTTCTAGCTAGGTTGGACTCAACCTCGAGTACTACTACTGCCATGGAGAGGCCCTACTCGAGCAGTGGTATGGTGAAAGGAAATAGAACTGGTTCTAACAGCTTCCACTTTGAAGAAGATCTTTCGTGCCGACCTTCATGGCTTGCAAAACAGCACTACTACACATGTAGATTCTGCAATAGGCAATTCAGATCTGCTCAGGCTCTTGGGGGTCATATGAATGTTCATAGGAGGGATAGAGCTGCAAGGCTGAGATTCTTACCTTCATCTGTTTCTGAATCCCAGAACCCTAATCATGTTCTTGCCTCATCGCCTTCATCTTCTTCAGCTAAGTTCCTACTGCACACAGATCGTCGCTTGCCTTCTTTATCACTCATTGCTCCATCTTCACCATCATCGGCTTCAACTAATGAAGAGAAGAAACTGGTAATAAGTTTACCTCGAGCCGATCCCTTGAGTCCTCAAGGCAAGGATATTACAAATAAGAGACGGACCAGAAGTGTTCTAGGGTTTCAAGGATTGAACGTTTTTGCGCAGAAAGATGAGCCTACGGTTTGCAGGAAGGAAAGCATAGTTAGTTTGGACTTGGAGATTGGCTTACTGAAAGGCCACAAGGAAGATCTGGATTTAGAGCTTCGACTTGGTTGGTATTAGGTGCAATCTTCAAACTCCTAATTTGCTTTCTCCTTGCCTTGCTTCTTAGTCAGCAACCGATGGCGGCCGGAACGTAGATGCATGGGTTATCTAGAAATAGAAGATTGAATTATAACAACTATTGAATGTATTGGATGATAGAAGTACTGATCAGGACGCTACCATTGCCTCTTATATTCCACCAGCTGATCACTAATGTTCATCCTTCTTCTTGATCTCTTTAATTTGTATTTTTTGGTACGTAGGTCATTGTGTTCTTGTAATATACAGCCAAATGCATGCGTTGAATAGCTTTCATTGTGAGCAAATATGCATAGTATTGTTTTCATGATGAATTACTAGTACTGTGAGGTTAATTAACTTTGATCGTCATAATATTCTACTTCGTTAATGTAATTTTGATTAATTAGTGTGCGTGGTGGGGTTGTCCTTGTTAGGTTAATTATTAGATAGGTGAATATTAAAGTTGGTGACAGATATAATCATTCACCTTAATTCCTACGAAAGATGGGATGTTTTACTTGCTCATGTCCTCTCTCTCTCTCTCTCTCTCTAATCTCTGTACGTATGTAATTTACAATATATGTAATGTGTGTGCATATATATATATATATATGCATATTACACACGCTTCTAGGTGTACATGATTCAGATTGTTTTTCAATTCAAGTTCTGGTAAGAACAATGTCGATCTGTCACTGTCCTATTTCATGGGGCCTAAGTAAGGTTCGCAATCTAATCAACCTATTTATAGCTAAGGAGTTGTTAACCGACAACTTGGCACGTACATTTATGATAACTTAATTGGGTTACTCTCCGCAACCCATGCATCTACTTGTTTGTGATGAAATGGTACTGAAAAAGCAAGGTCAAAGTCTAGGAAGTCTGACAATAATAAAAGAAGGACAAAGCTACAGGAACCGAAGGACAAGTGCCGAAGAAATGAAGTGTAAATGATTTTTTTATTCTTTTCTTTTAATTATTTTTTACAGAGTTTTAAATATTTTTAAAAAATAAAAATTCACTCATATTTACTTCCTTAATTAAAAATAAAATAAAATAAAAATCATTTTTATCGGTTCAACCTTTTCCATAAAAGAAAAGAAAGTCTGGGTCGACATACATCGTCAGGACGTGGATGACAGCTTCATGCCTGTCCCAAAGATCAAACTGTCAAAAATCTAGGACCCTACGCATTCCACCGACTCGGATCTGCTAGCTTTGCGTTCGGTAGTACTGTTAGTACACATTGCCTTGTCCGATGATTCAGAGTAATGGTATGTTGATCATCCTAGCTGCCCTCTAACTGGCCAGGATGTTGTATTTTCCAACTTCTGATATTTTGCTTGTTCCCCACAATTTCTAGTGTCAGCAACGTCATGATGGCATTTCCCTATATTTCTCTCTCTCTCTCCCTCTGGAGGATAGTGAAACAGGCTGTACATAAAAGTCTTTGGGGGAGTTGGAACTTAAAAATGATGTCGTGTCTGAAGTGCAAAACGTTGTAGACCAAACAAAAAAACCCCAAAAGGGAAGTTTGGAGCATTGAGGGTAAGCCAAATGGACATGATTTGGGGCTAGAGCTAGCATGATCTGCCAAAAGTGCTTGTTTAATTTAGTGAAAGTTGACTGGTTACTAAGGGTTAAAGAAAGCCAAGTCGCCGCACGCTAGACATTCATGTTGTTGCTCCTTTCCTTTTTGCTCTCGATCGATCTCTTTCCTTCCTTAAAAAAAGAAAAATAGAAATGAATTCCGGGCTTGGATTGCAAATTGGTTAGACATTGGGCCTGGTCTAGGCCCAGATAACATGTATTAATTAGGCAAGACAATTTGCCATCTTATGTCACACCTGGGGCGCCATTCTTCTCGCGGCTCTGATATTAGTTCTTCGAGTCTATCTTGCTTCCCCTCCGGTCAACATGGAATAGTTTGTGGGTCTCGATCGAGCAAAGCCAGAAATTTATGGGTCATTTTTCATGAGAAAGGAAACGAGTTTAGATTCATTGGCTATCGCATCTAATTCTTTATGTTAAGGAAAATTCCGTACATACACAAGACTACCATCTTAATTTTATCTCATTATGTAAGATATGATATATTTATTATCATTGAATTATTTTTTATTAGATGATTCTTTATCATTCAATAGTTATAAATATGTTACATCTTACATAATAAGATGAAAATGAGATGATAATTATTATGTGGTATATAGCATTACTCTTATGTTAATATATATATAGGAAAAAGACAATGGATCTTTATACCCTAATTAGCTTCTATACATACATATATATATATTATATATGTATATATGGATCTATAGTTAGCTTCTTATAATACTTGCTTATATTACTTTTGGTTGTATTGAATTAGCAGCATCTCTAGCAATTCTTAGAAGCTCTTCTTCTTATGTCACAAATGCAAAAACCAGAAACTCCAAAATACTGGAGATATCATTAATTAATTCTAACGATCGATCTTCTCATGTCAAGCTAAACATATGGACATTGGAATATGGAGCTCTTGGTGGCCTTCTTCATATATCTTTCCTGATAACTTTGATCACCAACATGCAGCCAGTTAATTTGAAGATATATGGCCCTAGCATTCCTTTAGAGAGAGAAGCTTCAACCTCTCTCTAACCCTAAACCAAAATCAGCCTGGGGGGTGGGAGTTTCGACTCCTCCCCCTTCTCTCTTTCTAGTCTAATGTTTTCCTCCCCTTCCTCTTCACATGTTTGTCTTCTTCTTCTTCTTCTTTTTTATTTTTTTTTATTTTTTAGGTCAAATAGAAGAGATACACCGACCAGTAGTTTTCTGGTGGCCAATGTCCTACATGAGCCCCACCATAGGCTTCCTCAGCATTCGAACTTCTAGCCTATCGAATACAGCGCCAAAAGGAGCGGCACGTAACACACACGAGCGGGCCAAAAGCACGCACATGGCCTCCATGCACCACCGCGAGAAGGCTTGCATTGTCGCCAAGCATGACATTTCTGGGGCTAGTGACTCCAGTATCCTCAAGATCGACTGTCTAGTATCCTCCGTGTTCTTCACACTACAGTAGCCTTGGCCAGTGTTTTTTTACTTTTTGCAGTGTTTTTAAGCGTCTGTAGTTTTGATCTTTGTTTGTGTTAGGAAATAAAAGAAATACGCTATCGGACTTTGGTCCATAGCAGGAGAATCCTCATCTCTTTTGGAGGAGGAGGGTGGTATAGTCCTTTTTCTTCTTTGGAGGATGGGAGTGTTTGTGTCCTTCCCCTCCTTTGGAAGAGGGATGGTTATCTCTGTTTTTTTACAGAAAATTGTACTCTCAGACAAACCAGTTTTGTAGGTAGAGAGTTTTCTAGAAGTTAAGACAATATTCGTCGCAAATAAATTTATGTGCGAAGAAGCTTCCAACAAATGAGTAGTTTGGGTTGTAATCTGAGTTTTTCTCTGTATTGACCAGTCACAATTGTAACTTCAATTTCACGAATGAAATAATGTCTATTTCCTATATATATAAAAAAAAAATGGAGATATATATATTTCTTCTGATATTTGATCATTTTCCGAGTCCCAACTAGATGAGGAATATGGGGCATATTTCAACTCAATTCATGAACTTCCCAACTCAAGCAACAAGAAAACCAACATAGAATCCATCTAGTTTTTGTATTTTTTTAAAAAAATATTTTACCCACAAAAAAAACTTACAAAAGTGAATTATTAAATTGACATATAGTTTGACGTAGTACGTTAGATTATTAAATAAATTTTATTATAAAATAAATTTAACATATTATATATATATGAAATCATAATATCAATTTATAATTTATTTTTATATAATTTCCATGGCACTTTTTTTTTTCTTAGTTTTTCGTTTGTTTTCATAATTTTATATCAATTTATCTTATCTCATTATTATAATTTTTTTAAATTCTTATACAAAATAAAATAAATAATTTAATTTTTTAGTTTTTAAAATAAAATTAATATTAAAAAAATATATTTTAATAATATTTTATTTAATTTTTAATTTTAATAATCTCAAACAACGCCTACCTCCCTATTAATTTCGGATTGAGTTGACAATTTAACAGGTCAGAGAAGCCGGTACGGTCAAAATGTCTGTCTCTTGCCGGCTTTCCAGAACTTTGTGCAATTTTACGTCATGCTTATTAATAATTAGTTTTTTTTTTTTTAATCTGATTAATAATTAGTTGAGTGATAACAATCGTCCACCTTATTTTTCTCCAGTATGAATTAGCTGATAAGACCGGGGTCTTTCAATACTTGTCGTGAGCTTCATTCAATGTCTTATTCTTTATTTTTTATTTTTGGTGAGTATAAACACCTCATTAAAAGGAAAAAAAATATCAAATTCTTGAAACAACTTCGTGACGACGTCGACATTGCCTGCATGCATAAAAGTTAAATAAAAAAAGAAATTAACATAGGTTTTGTTTACTTACACAAAATTCTTATCTCATCTTATTTAAATTATTATAATTTTTTTAAATTTTTATATAAAAATATAATAAACAATTCAACTTTTTTAAATTCTAAAAATAAAAATAATACTAAAAAAAATATATTCTAACAATATTTTATTTAACTACTATTCAAAAGATCTCATCTCATCTGAACTATGTATCAAAACCCAATCTTAATTTCCATACGATTTTTTAGATATGTTGGATATATATAAATAAATTATCTGATGAGTGGCTATTAGATTGCAGTTCTCCTGATCTCACTATATGTTCTTGCATGTATGGTTTGGACAATATTAATGCTTCATCGATCCGTACTTACGTTTGATTATTAATGGGAATTAAGAAAACATTAGGTTCCAATTAATTAATGATAATTATTTGAGCTTTTTTTTTAACAGTTTTCAAATTTCAATTTGTTGTATTATATATACGTACCATGCTGCATGCAGCATTAATATGATATTTCACAGCAATCGAGTATTAATTAAGGCATGCATGCATAAAGAATATTTATAGACATCTTATGCATCTATGCCCTAGCTAAGACGACAACCATATTATATATATATATATAGATATATATATATATAGGCCGTTCACATATATAATTAGGTAACAAAGCGAACAAAAAATGTTTAATTCATACATAAAATATATTATATATTGTCAAAATGTAAAGTAGAAGACAGAATGATTTGGTATATCATGATCAGACCAATTGAAGTAGTAGTTGAATCCACACGCAGTACTTGTGTTGTTTTCGTCAAAGTTCTAGTCTTTGTCCATTTCTTTGTAACTTTTCCTCTCACGGTTTTCTTGCAGACTAAGTCAAACCCAACACCTATATATTATAAATTCCTAATTATTTTATATTATTAGGAAGCATTCACTAGCTTTCTCGTAAAAAAAATATATATATATATTATACTTTGATTAAGACAACATGACCCCGGCCGCCCCCACTTGTAATATATAATATTAATATATATAAGATGTAATTATAAATCTCGAATGATCAATTATATATATAATATGTGGACTGATTAACACTATGTTACAACATGATCATTTTGTTTCTTTATTTTTGGTCATTTTCGGTAAACATTGATCAATATTTTTCTATTATTTTATGTGAAGGGATCAATTAATGGCCGTAGGATATATGTTTTAACGTCTAAGAGTGGTTAATTTGTTCTCGCTAGCTAGCGGTCGAGTCGGTCATGGCGTATCATGCATGCACATAACATATTATAAATGGACGTTTTTTAATTATTATTTTTATTTTTATTCAATTGGTCACGGAGTACTCTAATTACGTGGAGTCAGGGTCAGTCGAATCCAACATCTACTGATCTAATTTCATATTAAATCACTCATTATCTCAAAAGTTTGAATGATAAGAAGTTTAATCATTATTTAATTAAGATACATATATTCTAACAAAATTCTCATAATGCCACATGCTTAACTATTCTAATTAAATACTATATATGCATGATGTAAATCCGCTTATGTTTGTGTGTCAGCCCGGCCGATGATGGTGAGAAAGAAAGAGACCGATCATGATCGCTCTTTCTTTTGGCCTAATTGGAGTACTTCAAGAATACCCTGAAGTGTACGTTACACTAAATTCCCTTTCCTCTAGCAAATAGGAATCAGATGATGATCATATATAAGAGTACTTTATAATTTTTCTCAAAAGATTATTAATTAGGACAATATATTATATAGTACTCTACAAAATTAAACTCCAACGCTATATGATCATGTATTAAATGAGAATTTTCATTTAATCCATTTGGTACATACGTCGAGTCGACGGAAGCACGTACGAAAGTAACGTCGCAACCAATGAATTATTCAATGCACATAAATTACAATGAAATAAAATGACATTAATTCATGATGACATCTAGGGGTTGATCTGTACGTTGGAAACGTCTGTACATTCGACCAATATACAATTAGTACGTACTACTGTTCCTATATAATATATATATACGCACCTCTCTCTCACTCCAAAAAAAAAACCTCTAGATCTGATTTTCGCCAGACCTCCTTCTCCCTCTCATTCCCTCATTTCTTAGTTTATTTTCTTCAATCCTTTAAGTTGGCCGAAAAAGTTAGATCTACAGTTTTCCAGCAACTCTCGAGAGACATGCGTAACACAAGAAGACTCTTAGGTCGCAAATCGTTTGAAGGATAGTGGCGGTTTTAAGCAATTTGTTGCCTCACGTGCTGTCAAGTCTACCGAAGCTAGTCCAAACTGTAATCCATCATTTTTAGTTCTTGTTTTCCTTATTGTATAGTATAAATAAAAAAGGAGTTTGTCTCTTGGATGGTTGTATTCGGCCGTAGAGGTTGAGTCCTTCACTTCTATGAAGGGTGGGGTTGAGTCTCTATTTAGGCAGAGTGTTGTCTCTTGGACGTTTGTCTGTAGAGAGTATCAGCATCAGTGAAGTCCATATCAGTCTAGTAATGTAATAGTGGAGCTCCAAATAGTTGATATAGAGATATCCCTACATGTATCTGGTCATAGATGTAATTAGTTTCTCTTGATGAATAAATGAATGATGACATTTTCCTTAAAAAAAAAAGTATATATATACACGTAGTATTAGAGTAGACTCTTAAATGCTACAATTTATGTCCTTCATTTAAGTTATTATGACATATAAGTCTAGCTAGTACTATATATATGAGTTAGAAATAAGTTAGACACTAGTATAGAAAAAGTTAGATACTAGAGTATATAGCTTACACAATGCTATAGTATAAATTATAAATAAGTAAGACATCAATATAATAACATGTAATAAGACAATATATATAGTATAAGTCTAGTATATAAATGAAATAGACACTAGTATAGAAATAATTAATAAGTCTAGTATAGTAAGTTAATTATACATAATACTAATTTATTAAAATATAATGACATGATGTAATTAGACACTAGAAATAAATCTAGTATAGAAATAAGTTATAAATAAGTTAGACACTAGCAACTAACAACTGATATGGCATACAAGGCAGTAGCTAAATTTTAAACCTATGATTTTTTTTACTTTATTGTTGGGCTCCTATTATATTTACTGTTTAATGCTTTTTATAATTAAATATTTACTGTAAATACTTATGTGAAATGACATTAATAGGGCATCTTGTTGATATTAATTGTTCAAAGAGTTTTGGTTATATTTTTAGTAAACTTGAAATTTGAAAGCCGTAAAAAATTCTTGTTTAAAAATAGCATAAATATGAAGTTTAAGAAAATCTACAAAAATATTCAAATCCAACTTTGCTCCGACAAGTCAGAGTTGGAGTATGACTGAAGTTTAGCTATATAAGTTGGAGTCGGAGTCAGATTTAGGAGATTCCAACTCCGGCTTGATTGGTGCTCACCCCTAGCAATATATATGAAATAATGAACTGAAAAATTGATCAAACTATATATTTCCTTCTTGTTAATACTATTATTTGCTACTTGAAGCCAAAAATATAAAACATTGCGCGCAACATCATCAGACCACACAGAGACGAACGTGTCGCATATTCTTATTTTTTGGATCCGGGCAACAATATCACATATATATATACAAGCTGTTCTATTAATTGTGATTTTTCAGTTTTCTTCTTTTAGTTTCTAAGGGTTTTTATTGATATATATAAGTAAGGAATATTCATTAAACAAAAAGTAGTGTCCTGTATGAATAAGTCGAAGTACCGAGTAATTCTTGTTTTAATGCAATAAGCTGGAATATACGTACATCGTTAAGATTGCTGATCATTTCCAAGCTACCACGTCTTTTCCAGTAAAAAATTCTTCTATTTTGTTCCCTCCACAAAGATTAATACACAGTGGCTGTCAAAATCATTTTGGTTAAAATACTTATAATTCCAATCATTCTCCTTTTATACATAGAAGAAAAACCGTCAATAAATATATATATTTATATATATATATATAAAGTGGCCAACCAATCAACTCTCGTTTTTTCCAAAACATATATAATTACAGTATATACTTGTGGAAATTAAAGTGGTCCTAAAATTTGGTCCAAAACATACTTTCTTCATTTTCACCACAAGATCATCATCATCATCATGAGCCAGCATGCAGCTCCCTCGCGAGTACTCAGGCAATACTTATTTGAGAACATAATCTATCATCCAGAGTGGCGCTTCTTATAAACCCTTCTTTTACGGTACGTGTTGTTAACTTGCTTAATTAAGACATCCTCATTTTTTATTCCTTTTATAAATGGTTTCAATGACAAAATGAAATATATATATCTATATATACGCAACGTCGGCCATGATAATTATGAGTTATATATATATATATATATGTACGTAGGATATGTTGAACGTGATGGCACAAAAGATCATTGTTTAGAAAGTTGTACTAAGGACAAGCATAAGCTACAAAATGCACTGTTTTTTTTCCTCTCTGTTTAACATAAAGGAAAGTTCCTACATCTTTCCGATGATCAGAATGTGATACGGCAAGGTCTCTACCTAGCAATATCTATATCTATATATATATATATAATTAACATCGTTTATATATAGTGTGTCTCCAAAAGAAAAAGGTAAGGGAAAAACATCATTTGTAGTGATCACTATATATTTGCGATGAAATTGCCCTCAGATGCTTATTAATTAATTAGCAAGACCTAGTCTAAGCCATAAATTAATAACCCTAATTGTCATGACCATTCGGATATCATTAATGAAATTTGATCACCAAGTTTTTTATTACCACATTAATATATTGGTAAAACTATGGTGGGTGGCCAACTGACAATCAAAGGTTTATTTACTAGTATTTGTTGTAGGTATATAAGAGCTATAATTACGATGCTTATAAATATATATATAAATATATATTGTGGAGTTCTTAATTAATTTATTCATCTCGAAAATTTCCTTTGACTAATTTGTAATTCTGAGTACGCGTACTAATTTAGAGCATTTTTCATCATAACATGTATGGATTGGACGTGTACATTCCTGATCAAGGTGTACTACTGCTCCATACGCCAAGGTGACACACTATGTACGTAAATTGGTGGTCGACATGATATTCATAGAGAAGATTTAATATTCGTCGATCGATGTAAATATATTTATATGTGTGTGTGTAGAGAGAGAGAGAGAGAGAGAGAGGGACAGAGAGAGAGAGAGAGATGACAAAGCAAAGACCGTGTTAAGAAAACCAAGATGAAAGCTACAAGAGCTATAATGAGAGACAAAGCATTGAAAAGAAAATGCATAAAAATAAGACTTGTCTGCTAAATTATATATAGATATCAAGAATCCACAGCCGGCTATGCAAATGCAGGCTCTCTCTCAGCAAACTTCTAATTAGACTTTTCTCCCTCAGACAAGACTTCACTCAATACTCATATAAATATATAGGTAAATTCCCATATGTCCTTTATTTGTTGTCTCTTGCCTCACGCACCCCCACTCCTCTTCTTCTCTATTATAGGACCCTCCTTCTTTCCTATAGTCTCGAGAAACAAACAGTTTTTTTTTTTTTTTCTTTTTTGCGAGAAACCTTGAAGCTTTACCATGGAAATCATCTACGAGGAAGATTCAAAGAGCTCAAGTACTGAAGAAAGCGATCGATTAGATCAACAGAAAGATGATAAGGGAACTGGCCGATCCTACGAGTGCGTGTTTTGCAAGAGAGGCTTCACTACAGCACAAGCCTTGGGTGGACACATGAATATCCATAGGAAAGATAAAGGCAAGGCGTCTAGACCCCATATTATTTCAGCTCCTAATAATTCAGTCGTTTCAAGTGGAGCCGATGAAAACTATGGGAGTCTTAAATCATACCTACCATTTCAAATCAATCCCACCTCGCATTATCCCAAATTGGCTCCTGAGATAGTACCCGTAATTTATCAAAAGCCTTTCTCAGCATCAACATGGGATCTGAGGCTGCAGCCACATACATATCACGGTGCTGAGTTGTCTGTGCAACATCCACGACATCTAGATCTCTTTGATCATGAGGAGTACTGGAAAACAAGTCGAAGATTGCAAGTTGGTCCAACGCATCATCATGTAGATCATGATCATGAGGGAGAAAAGAGATCAGAAGTTGGCAGTAAACAAGGTGAATTGGACTTGGAGCTTCGACTTGGTCATTATCCATAGGATTTTGTAAGATATGTAAGAGCTTGATTTTATGGAGCTAGCAATATTGATATTTGATCTGTTGTACAGCTCTGAATACAGATATCTTACATATTAATTCAGCATCGTATTTCTTTCATATATACAAAAAGTGGGGTCGGAGAAGTTATTAATGGTTTTTTCTTAGTATGTTGGTATTTGAATTTGAGGCCTTCTTGCCAATAATCTATATATATATATATTGAGGAATCATGCGCGCATGCGAGAAAAATGTTTTCCACTTGGGTTAATTCGAGAAAGGAAGGCGAAAAATGAAGGCAGGCTAGGTTTCCAAGGAAGAAGGTACCATTTTTCCTCTCTATAAAGTAAAGACTTAAATTAATTTAGGGTTCTATGAGATGATCATGTTATATATAATTAAGTTATGTTGATCAATAGCTAGCTTCCTTGTCCTATGTTTTCTTTGCCTTTCTTTGATCTTTCCCCATGCAAGTTTTTAATTTCATGTTGATCAGGTTAAACTAATCAATAGAACAGCTAATTGTCTATAGTTCAATATTTCTCATGGAATTGAAATTTCTCGTGATCCCAGCAAGAAATTTATATATAGCTTGCTAATTGAATTCCTTGTCAGCTATTTTTTTTCATGCATGTTATATATTGCTGAGAATCTTGATCTGGAAATTAACCCTAGTTGTCTAGCACTAGCAGGAAAAGTGGGGAATACAAACACCAGCTAATTAATTGAAGATCATTAACCAATTAAATGATCAAGCGGCCTAACTACTCCATTATTCATGTCTGTTATCTAGCTAGCTAGGATGCATCATCCCAACTAAATTAAATATATGTACAAAAAAACTACTTTTTGTACAATATACTATCTTGTGCGTACCATATACAATATACTATCACATATCTAATAATGATTATCGATCTAAGATCATGACCTTACTACGTACAATTATGAGTACTATTTTTTCTATAAAAAATTCTATACACCATACTACCATCTCACTCACATCCTATTATGTAAAATGTGGTACATGATTTACCACTATTAGATGATCATTTATTGGATGCGGATTCTTTATCATCCAATGATAATAAATCATGTACGTGCCACATTTTATATAGTAAAATGAAAACAGGATGAGAGTATGGAGTATAGCATTACTCTTCTTCTATATATATGTATATATACAACATTACATTGGTTTAATTAAAATGATGAAGAGAATTAAATCTATGCATATCTCTTATATGTGTGAATATAATTAATGCATGCTGGTGGGACATTATTAATCTTTGGTGAAATATATGATCAGTATTTGTAAATATCTGAAATTAAATCCTAGCTAGTGATAGCTAGCTAGGATTACCGCCATTAATAAAATCTGGTGATTGAATGAATAACACAGAGCTAGCATACTTAAATTTCGGTTGAATGCATGCATATATATGCAATTTGTAGCTTTACTAGCTAGCTATTAAGTGATCAATATATAAATATATATATATATATGCATGGAGGAAATTAATTACTTCGACTTTTAATCAACAATGGACATGATCATGACTTAAACTAGATAAGTCAATATTGAATGAAAAGAAAAGTACTTATATATACAGGACGGTTGTTGATGATCATTATAAGATCGATGTTAATCATGATGTACCTATAGGTAGTTTATTTGTCCATGATATATATCTAACGTACAACTTGAAACTGCAGGTTATATACATATATACATTGATCATTTGAAAACACTTGTTCAAAATTATTATGGAAAACAAAGCGGCAAATCATTTCTTAGTTAGAGGACTCGATCCCCTTTCTTTTCCCTTTTGAAAAAACTCTATGCGTGCGCGCACACAAGTACAAACATATAATATTAGTAGTTACATAAACAGCTCAAAGATACAGGTACGTAGCTAGATAGGAACATGGTGGAAGCATTAATTGGGATATTGAATTGCACTAGCTCGTACATGTTTCTGTGCACAGATCAAACAAATAAACATGAGTTACCAAAATGCATCATGTAGACTGATCATCCACCATAAGGGTGTTATCAGAAGTATTGATCATGCATGAGTGTCGAATTTATATAAGCAGATTGCATGGTGGGACGTACGATCATGTCATTTCCATTAATTCATGTGAGGCAGAACGTCTAAATAATCAGTATTAATGAAAGCTGTATTTGCGCAGATCACGATCGAGAGTGAAACCATGCAGCATATTAATTAGCAAAAGCTATCTCGATCAGAATTGGGAGTTAAAGTAAGCTAATTATATATATATATATTTATATATGCTTATACAGCTTGGAATATATCGATCATCAATATAATATACTCTTGTACGTACGCCTCCGCCAGATTTTCCTCGAATTAACCATGCATAGTACTTGAATTACGCAGCATTTAGATCGTCGCGACATGAAAATTAAATACGACTTATATATATGCTAAATATATATTCTATAAGTCGAAAGAACTCGTTAATGTCGATTAATCATAGATAATGTCAACTTAATATATAATTAGTAATACGAGTGTTATCTATAATTGACCAAAGGGAAAGAAACATTCTGCAGGAAATTAGAGTATATATAATATATATATATATATATGTCATGTGTGTGTCATGTGTACATCATGTTAATGTTATATCTACTACAATTAGTCATGATCTTGTCCCTGGATAGCGGATGATCTACGTACAACATTTGTCATGCATACGATGCTTGTAATTGCACGTGGACTTGTTCCTCAAGCAAGAGGACGTATATATATATGGATCATAAACCACCCATAAATTACGCGCGCATTGTCGTATTATATTTATATATATATATATTTCATTTTTCTTTTCCTTTTTAATTCAAATAAAAAAACATTGCACAAAAATGTTAAGAATATTAATATTTATGAGCCTGTTTGCGTTATTATTTCTTTCCTCTTTTCTTAGGAGAATTGGTCAAGAGTTATTAGAATTTCGGATAGACGATGTACATATAAATGCACCAGTGGTCTAGTGGTAGAATAGTACCCTGCCACGGTACAGACCCGGGTTCGATTCCCGGCTGGTGCATATTGCTTTTTGTTAACTCTCGAAGCAAGCAATTATAATCAATGCATAATTGTTGATCCTAAAAGACACAACCCTGCCACGTGGACCAATGCCAAAAACCGAACACCAAAAAGCGAGAAGACGATTAGCAACGAGATTGACGGGTCAAGATTTCCCATTATTTCAGGTACCCAAATCCAATTCGACTCTTCTTCCAAAAATTTTTAATTAGTCCATCTTGGTCTATTACTTATAAAAACCACAAAGCTTGTCCTGCTTGGTCTTTCAGCTAGAGACTCATATCTTAGCAAATCAAAACATAATCCCCAACAAAACATGCACTTGGCAGAGCAACTGACCAAATGTCACAAAGCCACTGTTTCATTGCAAAATGCAGACAGCGAAACAAAGCTAAGTTCAAGACTGTGTTTGGATGTTGAACTGAGTTCTTTATAAATAGTAGTGAGTTGAGTAGGTAGAGTGAGTTATCTAGGGCGAGCTTCGTTTGGATTCAAAAATGGGTTGAGATGGTTTTAGATTAGTTGAATAAAATATTATTTTTAATATTATTATTGTTTTTGGATTTGAAAAAGTTAAATTGTTTATTATATTTTATGTGAAAATTTGTGAAAGTTGCAATGATGAAATGAGATAAGTTAAGGTAAGTTTCGAATCCAAACAAGACATGTTGTTTGGATGTTAAGATAAATTTAGTACTAGTTATTGAAAATTGAAAAAGGTTATAGACTCCATATATAAAGATGTGTTGAGTTAAAAAATATTATGAATCCCATATGTAAAGAAGTTTTGAATTGAGATGAGTTTAATAATTTAAGAGTTGAGTGTATGAATGTTAGACTCAGCTTAAAATTAGACTGAACTGAGTTGATCTCAACTTAAAAGTTTTTCCTTTTCTTTCCATTCTGACCATTCAGGTTTTGGGGTTCTTATGACTGAATCAAGGACTGCTAAACAAAAAGAGCAGCAACAATTACGCTCCAAAAGATGGTCCAAGCTGCCTATGTAAGAGCAAGACCAAGCGGATTGCAGCCCGTACATCGTGCTTGACACGGAGCACAATTCTACCAAGCCAAGCTTCCAAAGACCGATAATTTTCATAGCTACACATTTCACAATGTTCAGATAGGTTGACCACCTTCGGAGCTGAGCTTGTCACGATTACAGCGCATGATCAAAACATGCAACAGAACAGCGAACGAGAGAGAGAGAGAGAGAGAGAGTATGATGCAAACATATTAACTGCTAACCATTCCATCTATTATCAATTTGATACATGCTTACCATGAAATCTTAAAGGCAGGAAAACACTGATTACACAGTAATGAAGCGAGATTTCTCGTCCCAGTCTCACAAAAGCTACAAGATCTAGCAAATCCATCATAGATTGATTACCTAGTAAGATAGTATATAACTAGAAAAATGACGACAAATGATGCCACAAGTGTAAACATTCTCCGGCTTGACTTGGTATCAAATACCTACAAGGTAAAACAAACTCATCATAGCAAACATATTGCAGCAGATATTCGATCCTAAAATAAACTACACATATGGGGAAGATCACAAAAGAGAGGAAAAGATGAACTACAAAATGACTTATAGCTTTTATTTTATTTAATTTTTTGGATAAGTCAGAAAGTCATATTTTAATGGAATAGGAAAATGTTATTTATTGTACATACCGTCTTGAAACGATCCATGGTTCCCGACAAGACTCCCCTTGATGAATCCATATCGTTGCCCTAATGCATAGAATGCCGCATCTTACATTGAGAGAGAGAGAGAGAGAGAGAGAGAGAGAGAGAGGTAACTGTTAAAGCAAAGAAGTATGCTGCCATATATACATACCATTCTATCCAGCATGCGATTATGACTTTCCACCTCCTCATTTATATCTCCTGACAACTGAAAGTAAAATGCATTAACATTTGCTTTGGACACTCACAGCTTAAAAATACAAGAAATTTGGAACACTTGCTAATGCATATTATTAAGCATTGCTTTGCTCACTTAAGCTTCAATTTGAATTAGTTGCTGGAGCTTTAACCACTCTAGGGGAGTTCTATCAGATATTGAAGTTGTGGAACGTAGAAGGCATACCATAAAAGTTTAAGCCCCTCATCTATCCGGAAGGTTTTCTCAAAGATGCTCCATTTGGTTTGTTGTGAAAATGGAGGGGCACTACAAAAATTATTTAGTTACACAAACAATTCCATTCTTGATTCCAGATGGATGTCCAAAGTTCCATTATTTTCAACTTCCTGTATCCTCATAAAACCGACTAAATAAAAACAACATAGAACTCTGTCTTTGATTATATACTAAAGCACATTCAAGCCAGTCATGAACTTCAACATCTAAGTTGAACAATTAAGCTTACTTGCTAAGATAAAACTTACTCTCTTCAGCAGAATGACTCTGTCTTGCAATCCATCTATTGCTTCTTCATTGTCATGCTCATCAATTTCATGAGAGGAGTAAGAAGATGAGGCCTTTATGCCACCCTCCTCGATTCCATCAAAAAGAGCAGTTTTGTTGTTACGGAAGTCCCTGCATGCAAGGAGATCTTATTTCAGAAGTTTCTAATGTTTAGGTGCATATATTAAATACTATATATCTTGGATTTCACCACTTTTGGAGATTGATTAAAATCATATTATTATACATACAAGCATACATATATGTGTGTGTGTGTGTGTGTGTGTGAGTAATATATGTGTGTATATTACACATATAAAGATCTTATCACAGAGCCAAATGAATAGATGAAATACCATAAACTACTCAAGTTTCCTTATAAAGTAAAACTCGGCAGAATCACAAATTCATTGAGGGAGAATTGGTATAGAAAGTCATTATTCACCCAGCATTACGAGGCACCATGAAATTATATTCGAATATATGTATCATTCTGAACTATGTAGGCCCAATTCATCAGCCATAGAGCCATGAATAGTTCATATCCAACACATACCAACAGTTCCCATTTCCAATGAAATACTTACAAAACAAATGTTAAACCTCATAAGAGGTTTGCAGAAACATATCAACTGGTCGAAGGATACTCCTGGATATTAATGGGATAAAGATCAAATATCCTACTATAACCTTTTTTTCATATACAAGTATAACAATAATTCAAGTAAAACCAGAAATAGTGGTTTACAACACAAATTTTGACCCTTTGGTGCCACTAATTAGGGGTGCTACCCGCACCCCCCAGATCGGGGGTGCCCCTGTCCTGCCCCCCACCCCCGCATGCATGGGCCCCCATACCCTGGACACCGAAGGCCAGATTAACCCCCACAACCATCCACCCCACCTTGCCCACCGCCCACCCATGGTGAATAGTCAACTGGAAAACACCAAAAAAATCCAAAACAACGGGAAAAATAACAACAAATCCACATCCATCCACAACAAATTAGAAAACAACAAAAAAAAAAAAATCCAAAACAACAGATCTGAAAAATGAAAAATGGCCACAAGTGGCCATGGGTCTCTTCAAATCCCACGGTCATTCATGCTTCAAGAAGGAGGAGAAGAAAAATTGAAGGAGGAGCCAAGGGGAAGAATAGGACGCAGCAGCAGGAGGGAGAGAGAGAGAGATAACGACCTGGGGGGAGGGGGGGGGACTAGAAGAGACTTATAAAACCAGAGAGCGAGAGAGGGGAAACAAAGAAAGAGACGGTAGGGGCAGGGGAGGGGGGTTAGGTTTAGTTAAACGTAACCCCAAAACAACGTCGTTTAACTTTTTTTTAAAAATAAATAAAACCTAAGGAAAATGACGTCGTTTCCAAAACGATGTCGTTTTATCGTTTTATTAAAGAAATTTATTATTTTTTAATATATATGGGCTGGGCCAGGTGGGCGGGCGGGCTTGGGCCCAGCCCCCAGCTGTATGCGGGCATCCGCCCGTATGCCCCGGCCAGGCGGATGCCAGACCGGATGGGGCATAATGCTGTCTTTCTTAAGGCATACCAATCCTTGGATATATTGTAAACATAATCCAGTCCATATTTATATTAATTTCGGGCAAAAGTGCATCCAGGCCCAGCATGTAAAGGAACCTTTGAATTATATCTGTGCTGGTATCTAGTTGCAAAGGCAAATAAAAGACTGTTTCCAGGACTAACTATCCTGATCATTATGTAACTGGTGTATATATCATATATTGAATAATATACAGATGGGCAGGTAATTGGATTCACATACTGAAAATGATATACTCATTGATACTGTAGCACAAGAGTTTCATCATACCTGATCTTTGCGTACAGCCACAAATGTGTTATACCCTCAAAGTTAACAGTTGCATGATACCCAGTGATTCTATACGTTTTTTGAAATCTCACATAGATTAATTGATGAGACTTTCTATTCATGTTCTAATATAAGCATCAGTCTTCAAAGTATACTATATAAGGCAACAACAACTTCACCAAGCTTAGTGAGCTAATTCAAAATTGAGTTCAGTATCTTAAGGTATATTTTGCTGATGATAGATGCAGTTGTTAGCATGCTCTAGATCCTTTTACAAAGCAGAAAAGAGCAACCATACTATCGAGAAAAAAAAACATCTTTTGTCATTTACTTAGATAAGTGTCTATGATTCATCAAAGTGCAAATAACATGTGTACTTTCGCCCACTTTTGAGTATAAATGTACCATATAAACAAGCAAAGGATGTACCACCTAGACGTGAACATAATACCACAAGTTGATGACATCGATCTGCCATCCATAATATCCACATTGTATCCCAAGACTTAGCATGAGAGGGTAGTGAATGGGATCCCACATTGCCTAGGAGAGAGAAGTTCTTTTGGTTTATTACGAGCAAATAGCTCCAATTGTATCATTGACTAGTCCGTTTGGATTATAAGTCTAACTATAGATTGGGCTCCTTTGGTCATAATAATTGTCAAAGTCAATCCTAAACATAGATATGGGACTTGGACCATACCTTCTACTACATAATGGCTAGAAGAGAACATCAAGATTTAAGGAAGATAAATTGTAACGCCTCTGATTGAGAGTGGTAAATGGGATCTCACAATGCCTAGGAAAGAGTCTTTCCGTTTATAATAATGATTCCCTTAAAACCTATTTTTTAATAAGTAAACGAAGATTTTATTAAAATCGCAAAAGGCATAACCCAGATACACAGATAATAAGCAAGAGAAATGCCTAAATAGAAATATAAAAAGAACAAGAAAACCATGGAAGCTCAGCCCATGAAAATCTATAGAAGCTACCCAAAGGAAGAAGTATTGAAAAAGAAAGTTATAAGCTCCTCCATCCATCATCCAATCTTGATCCTCAAACTTTCTTTCATACCTTTCCCACCAAATATATCACACTAGACAAATAGGAACCATAATCCGCTCTACAAGGCAGCACATTTAGTCAGTAATAAGCATATATGTACCAGACACCAGTAAGAACATAATAAGATCTCCCCGTATAGGAAATTTCACCAGCTTACAAGCACGCAACAATCTATGCAGATGAAATCTAGCAGTGTCCACTATCACCAAATCAGACTATGAGATATTTTACCATCTTCATAGAAAAAAACCGTATAAAGCGTAAATATAACGCGTAAAATAGATACATGATTCACGAATGGTTGAAACAAGTAACAAGAAGATGGAAATTTACCAACCTTCTGGCATTCATAGCTAACAAGATCACAGAATCTATATGCCCGACTCTGCTTCTTGTACTCGTAATCCCAGTTCTTCGATCTTCTCAATTGCTTTAATTAAAAGAATTCCAAGAAATTAATCAAACTGAAAGAGAAACAAAACAACCAGAAAATGACAAAAGAAGAGAAAATCATTGGACAGGAAAAAGAAAAGAAAAGAAAAAGAAAATGATATACGCACGGAAAAATCAAGAAAATAATTCGAGAAGTTGGGGGAATTCAGAAATGAGAAAAGGACTGGGAATCGAAGAGAAGGGATGAAGATTTCGGAGGCTATATGACGCGTAGGAAGGTTACCTTTCGGAGGGAAGGCTGCGGAGTTTTTACAGTGTGCCACAGCTGAATAAGGTGGCAGAAATACGCAGTGTTCGATTTGGATTTGCCTCTCTGAATATCTCTATCCGTAAATAGAAAAGACACTACACCTGACACCCACTATCGTAATGAAGTATATTTTAAATAATTTTATAAATTAACATTTCAATAAACAACTCACATATGTGATTAAAATTTTAAAATAAAAATATGAGTTTTACACATAAATAGTTTAAGAGCAATTATTATTCCCAAAAAATAGATTTTTTTTAAGAAAGTAATTATTAGTGAATTTTTGTTTTTAAAATAAATATTTAAAAATATTTAAAAAATATGTGAAAGAAAAAAAAATCAATATACTATATGCATGTAGTATACTGAATATGAAGTATTAATATATATATTGATGTATATTATTTGTAAATATAATTATAAGTATAAGTTGCAATATTATATTAGTATAATTTTGATATTTAACAAATAAATCGATAAAATTGGCAATTTCAAGTCATTTAACTTATTATCTCATTTATTTATTTGATTATTCGATATTTATATTTATCATTTTTTATATTAAAAAATTAAGAAATTAAAAAAATTACTGAGTTGAGCAAAGTCGAGTTTTGAGTTGAATTTTTTTTTATAGATGGAGCCGAACCAGATTGAATTAAAGAACTCGAACCCATTTTCATTCGTGTGTGATCGTTATAAGTTTATGCATTAATTCAAATAGAAAAACTCTAGATGCAGGCGCCAGCTGAGGCCTGGCTGCGGACGGTATCTGACGTGGAGCGAAACGCACCGTTTTTGTTTAAGGGAAACGGTGTGTTTCATGCTTTTGAAGAATTACCTGTTGACGCCGAGAAAACGTACCGTTTTCTCTTTTCTCCTGTCAACCTGCTCGACGCAGCTCTCGGTACTCTCTGTATGCAATTTGTGCGATTTCATCCCCCAGAGCTCTCTTCTCCCAATTCAAGAAGGCATCCCAACCAGATCGGCGTCTCTCCCAGGTACTCAGTGCGACTTCTCTCATTTCTCTCCATTATCCTCTGACTGCTACGGAACTTATGCACCCGAACCCTAACCCTAGGTAACGACTCCAATCGAAGTTGATTTCAGTTTTATAAATGGTTTTTATTTTGTTTATTTTGGTAAATTGGTGGATTTTCAACCTAATATTGTGGATTATTTCAAATTTTGTGGATGATTATTATGTGAACCCAATTGTGTGAGTTGTAATTTTTGGGTTGAGTGTTATGTGAAGCCGATTGTATGAGTTCAAATTTTTGGGCCATGGCTATTATGATTCAATCTGTGAGTTCAAATTTGTTGGATGAGTAAATTTTGTAGATAATTTTCCCTTCTTCTCTTACCCGTAGGTTTAATTTTTGTTGACTGAAATTTAGGTGAAATCTCTTGTTCTCTGTTTTGCTCAATCTCTTGGGGTATAAAAGATTTGCATATGTTGATTTTAGTTTGCTCTATATGAACTAACTGGAGTTTTTAGGGAAATGAAAAACATCTATCTTGTTTAAAGTCGCAATTGGCTTATGGTGTTTTCCATTAATGCAATCTTAACTATAAATAAATATGGAAAGCTAGCAGTGTGTTCTACAGCATGATGCTTGGATGGACTGCATACCTGGATTGGGTTTGTGCAGATTAATGGGAAAATGTGAGCAACTGTTTGAGAGAGGCACCAATTGTCATTGATATGTTAGTTATGTCCGTTTTAGCACTATGATGTCCCTCAATCAAGGCATGGTGCAAGCCCCTTTTTCATTTATTGACAATAATATACCCTCCATGTACATGCTAAGCAGAAATTAGTAGAACAAATTATTTGATTGCTCACATGAAGACAATATTATTGTACTGAGACTTGATCGTATATATAATTAATCCCCAAAATGAAGTATGATTGGTTGTTAAAGTTGGAGGCCATGAGGGTCATTGGTTCAAAATATCACGAGTATTTTCAGTAGTACTACTAGTGTCCATATCCAGGTTACAGAAGAATGCATCAGAAAATGGCCAAGTATATAATACACACACACATAGGTAGCTTCGTGAACCTATAGGAAATAGCCTTAACTCAATCAGACAGAGAAACCTTGGCACCACACTAGTACCATCAAATTATATATATCATTCTACATATAATAAAAAACAACCTATAAAAAATAAGTGTTAATATTCATTAAAAATCTAAACTGTAACCCTATATTAATGCTTAATATATAGTTGGACTTTGCAATAATATATAATATATAATATCATCATTGGAGGACAATTTTCTTCAGTGATCACCACAAATATTGCGATACCTACTAATAATAATGCCAATTACGTAGGTATTGCCAATTACGTAGGTACATACTAGACCACAATATTGTACATGCTTTTGGTATTTCATATTTAGGAAGCATGCTTGGCAGATATATTGATTACTTCATTTTTTTTTGTTTAGCTTATAAACTGTCATTTAGATTACTTTATTCTTGGCAACCTAGTGCTTTTATCATCAGCATCCAAGTAGTTTTAACACAATATTTAATATGATTAATGTGAAATGTTACTTTCATCAAGAATGCATCCTTCATTTGTTTTTACTGAATGTATACTCTCTACCTCCTGTACAGGTGGCTTCCTCTATGGCCTTGAGCGAGAAGCATAGTTATGGTGGGCTATGGTTCATTCAAATGTTTATTAGTTGAACCTGAGAGCAGAACATACTGCAGTTACTAGTGCTTACGCAAGATGTAATGTTTTATTATTTATGACTTGAAACATACTTTCTGATTTGTGTACATAATCGAGATGTCAGAGAGAAAGCCATTGTGACTAAAGAAGCAGAATTATTAAAGAAAGAGAGAGTGCTTAAAAGCAGCAGAGAAGAAGAGATTAGGAAGAGGGAGCTCGCACTCGACAACAATGAAGCCCAGCTTCGGAAGCAATTAGCTAATATGCGGCATGCACGCACACTACTTTATGTGTCTTGGCTGTTCGTCATATGTCTTTTGTTGTATTTGTTGATCAAATACATAGGGACTTTTGTAATGATTAAGAGTTGGTGTTAGGGTCTTAGCATTGTAATTTGAGTAAGGCACCGCATATGTACTTAAGACATGTACTTAAGATTTTATTTAGCTTTAGTGATCTTCAAACCCATCATTGGAAATTCTGACATGTACTTGAGACTTTATTCAGTTTTAGTGATCTTTGAATCCATCCTTGAGAATTGTTTTATATTTGAGATTGTATTTAGATTTGAAGTGTCACTTCTGCTTACGATCAACAGCAATATTTCCTGAAATGAACATGTCAAAAATCCAACTTCCATGAATTGGATATGTTGATTCAAATACATACTTCTAACGATTCAAATACATGTTTGTTCCAGATTCAATCAAATTTACATAAAACTTGTACTTGAATACATATTTGTTCTATACATGAAGTTCCCCATAAACTACAAGTTTCGGGCATTTTAATACATAAACAACAACAATCAAGCCGCCAAGTAAATCTTCCCATCAGCAGTGCTATGCTTCCATGACATCCAAAGCAGGCTTTTCTTGTACCTGATACGAGAAAACAACTTAAATTACACAAAATGCATAGTAATCTCAACCAACACACATTTAGAATCACCAACACACAATAACTTAAAATCACCACCAATACACTACATCTCACCACCAATACACTACCAATATATTACATTTCACCACCACCAATACTTAACATTAAAGAGCACCACCAAAACATGTCTCACTACTACCAATACACAATCATGTGGAAAATCACCAAAACACATAGCTTTTGCAAATCCCCATTGCTACACAACATATCACCACCACCAACACAATTTCTTAATTCAACACCAAAACACAACATCAAACCATCATCAAGTAACAACATACTCCACTAGCATCATTCAAATACTTTTTGGTTGTGTTCCATCCATTTCTAATTGCATCGGTGTATGTAATAGCATAGAAAGTAAGACACACATAACATGCAATTACGTTAAATAAGAAAATCAGGTAATTATACACTTTCTTGTGTCCCCATTACTGGGATTTGTAAACTATCTTCTGCCACTGCTTGTTGTACATTTTCTTGGTTGGCCATAACAGATGTTTGTACAGTTTCTTGTGTACCCATCATTACTGGGATTTGGTTTCAACTGCCTTTCAATAGTTCGGAGTCTATTCTACGCCGCCGCTGACAATCCAAAAATAAGAAGAAAAAAATATAAATTATCAAGTACTATATAATCACCAAAAACATCTTAAATCACCAAAAATATATCAAATCACCAACAATATAATTGATCAAGTACTATATAACTTGCATTTCATGCGCTCACTGGTTTGACTTTTTCCTTGTCATTGCGGTTTTTAGCAGCCTTAATTTTTATTTTCTTCACTTTTTCCTCCATCATCGACATCCTCCTTTTAGATGAGGGTCTTCCCTTACCTCTGACAACATGAGGACTTAGTACTTTTTTAGAACTTCTTTCCGTGGTTGCATGAACAGTACTTAATCCAACATTTGGCGCTACGTTGTTGGGATGCAAGGTACGGTATACCTCATTCATTGCATACAACTTCGAAACCATATCCTCAGTATACCCATCACATGACGCTGCATTTGTTATTACTTCATAACAAATTTTCAATAGACATTTATACCTCATTGTTTCAGACCTCTGATCCTTCTCGTTATAACTGCTTGGAATAATAGTATATCTGCGTTTTTTATCCTTTCTCCACCGATCCAATATGTACTTTTCAGGCAACCCACGAACTTTTCTAGATGAAAATATGGCAAGAATATGTCTACACAGTATCCCTCGCATCTCAAACAACCCACATAGACACTTCGCCTCCAACTCAACCTCATTAAAGTAAACAGTATAAACAACCTCTTTGATAAAATCTTCATTTTTAATTTCATCATCAATATTGTAAGTTGCAATAACTCCATCCTGTTTCTGAAAATGGCAATGACAATAAATCATTCCCATTATCTCGGATTGAACCTCCCTGAATTTGACATTTGTGTACACTTCTTGAAACTTCTTCTCAAGTGCCAAGTATGATATGAGCGGAATTGTGAAGTTAAATGAATGAAAGTCTGCTTGATTTTCATTCTCAATTTTTTTCTTTAATGCACTATCGAACTGATCAACAAACTCTTTTAAGTTTGTCTTAGCATGCACATAGCCATCGAAGAAAGCGTTCATGCTCTCACTGCGCTGAGTTGTACTCATTCCAGCCCAAAAGGAATTTTTCAAATATAACGATACCCAAAACTCTTGCTCTGCATATAAGCTTTGCAACCAACTATTTTCTTGCAAGTTATACGTTGTAATAAGGACATTCCAACCCAGCTAAAACTCCTCGATAGTAAAGGAGTCATATACACAAGATAACAATTTACTTTTCAAGCCACATTTGTATTGACAATGGGCACAAAGTTTCTCAGGGACCTTGCGCAGTATGTGCCACAAGCAATATCTATGACGCGTGTTAGGGAACACTATGGCGATAGCATTTTTCATTGCGCGATCTTGATCTGTAATAATAGTATTCGGCGCCTTTCCATCCATGCAATCAAGCCAAGTTTTAAATAGCCACACAAATGATTCTGTATCCTCGCTTGAAATAAGCCCTGCACCCAAGAGGATTGACTGCCCATGGTGATTTACACCCACGAAAGGTGCAAATGGCATTTCGTATCTATTTGTTAGATATGTGGTATCAAAATTTACCACATCTCCAAAGTAGTTGTACGCCCCTCTACTACGGGCGTCCGCCCAAAACACATTCTTCATCCTATCATCATCATCCAAATCCATTATGCCGTAAAACCCATCATTCTTGTATTACATCCTTCGAAAATACTCAAGTAGTGCTTGTGCACCACCTTTCCCCAACTATAGGTGACGTGCCTTATCAATGTAGTTACAACAATCTTTTTCCTCAAAGGGTACGTTCTCAAATCTACCTGCATCAGTCACGATAACTTGGAAACTCTTATTTATCCGTATGCCAGCCTCATCATTTGTATCCAAAACCCTCTTAACGGACTTACAAACTTCTCTATTGCATCTGAAAAACCTGGATTTTCTTGGACTTAACCCATTATTGTGCGTGTTAAACACCGATGTGACACAATTTTCCATTCTTCAACAACACATTCATCCTTGCCTTGCAGTCTGTCTTGCTTGTTGGTCGAGGCTTAGAGACATTTGACGTCTGATTCCGTGCCTTGCCACCATGAGCACATCCCAGAGTGACATATAAGATAGTCCCATCCTTCGCCTTTTTACTCCTTTGTGTCATTATCCCAAATCCACATTGTTTACCGTATTATTTATAGTAAGCAACCAACTCATTTTCTGATTCAAAACTCATCCCTGCCTTTGGCTTTTTAGTAATATCACACCTTGAAGTAGGCTCCGTGGATAGTGTCCCAGAACTGCCAGCCTCCTTGGTATCAATAGTATTACCCAAAGAGGTAGTAGATTGTGCTTCAATGTCTATTGAGTCTAGGGATGCATCACTAATTACCTCAACAGAATGACTTTGTTGTGCAATATCTTCCTGATATTTAAAAGAAAACAATTATAATGGATCAATATCTATTGTGGAAAATGATGGATACCCAGTACAATCATGTGGAAAATAAACTCATCACCTCACTACCACATGGATATGGGTTGGCATTTGTAGGAGGAATAAATGTTGGTAAAGTGGAGCTCGAGCTACTTGCTACACTAGAGCTAGCACTGGTAGCGAAACTAGGCATGGCAGCACTGGTAGCAGAAGCAGGCATGGCAGCGGGAGTAGGCATGGCAACAGAACTAGGCATCCATGGATATTGCTGCAATTTACAAAAAAAAAAAGGATTAAAAACTCGAAATCACACTAAGTACATGAAAACTCGAAATTATCACCTGATTGCTCCATGGAAATGGGTAGGCAGCTGGAGGAGGTCCCATCACTGGTATGACAGAACTATTCAAGGCAGCGGAACTTGACGTGGCGACGGAAGTAAAGTTCCATGGATGTTGCTGCAATTATACAAAAAATGTTATCAATATCCACATAAATAATTAAATTTTATTAAATGTTACCACATCTCGAAAGCATCACCTGGTTGCTTCATGGAAATGGGTAGGTAGTTGGAGGAGGTCCTATCACTAGTATGGTGGAACTATATAAGGCAGCGAAAATAGCCAAGGCAGTGGAACTATCCGATTGCTGCAATTTTTCAAAAAAACGCTTATAATTAGAACAAAGACTCAAGTTTATAAGATTGGTGCCCATGTACTACTTTACCATCTGCATCACCTGATTGTTCCATGGATATGAGTTCGCATTTGGAGGAGGCACAAAAGATGGTACACACGCCTGAGGCACTGGGCCGTAGTAACCATGCATGTAGTTTGAAAAATCTGGATAATGTGGTCTCAATATGTCCTAATATAACACACAATATTCTTAATCAACCCGCATTGACTACACATAAAATAAACACACGATAACTATTGAAATAATATTACAATACCTGGGTTGATGGATTTGCGACAGGTGATGTTATGCGAGATGTGTTTTCTTTCTCTTTCTCCATCTAGACAATTCAAAATAGAATATTGAGATCTTGTATAAATCTAGAAAAGTGATAGCCTAAATGATAATGCAAACAAGTTATTGATTTATGACTCTAAATTGGTTTATGACTCTTTTCCCATTTTGACTTTATAAATAGTCTTTTTTGTTTATAAGACATAATTACAAGAAATAATTAATATAAAATCCAAACCGGAGAGACTATAATTTATTTATTTATTTCTTTTTGCGTGTCATTGATATAATTATAAGACATAATTACAAGACATCTTCTTTTTTCGAGAAGTATGATAGAATTATCAAAAAAAAAAATTATAAGATATTAAAAGATCACTGATTCAATCTTTCTAGATGCAATCGATTCCTTTCTATCTAGTTTGTGCTTAAGGTAAGCAAATGCATGGGCCACAAATCTACTACTGGCTTAGCAGAATATCATGAAGTCGATAAATAGACTATATGCATGATAAATGGACTGAATCTAAGACTAATAAAACATGGTTAAAAATAGAAAGCATATATAGTATTTAGAATGAGAGAATTAGTTTGTGTTGTGTTTGATTTTTTTTTTTTCTAAATTGTAAACTAGTGTTTGTTTCATACGAGTTAAATAAACTTTTTTAGTAGCAAATTAATTAACTTGATTTTGATTTTTTTTTTTCAGAATTAGTGGAAGTTGTATGCATGCATGCCTAAGTTCAAAAGTTGAAATCTGAAGGTCATTTCATATAAATATTATGAAATTCCTACATAAATAAACAACATCATGTGTAGATCAGTTTATTGATCAATAAACAACATAAATATTATTGAAGACTGCAAACAAAGATTTATTGATCAATTTATCATTCACTAATCATAAAAAAAGGGTTTAAAAAAAAAAGCAACAAAAAAATCAATTTCAATACAAAGAAATCAGCGTAAACGATGGAAGTCCAAACCCATGATTAGCCTGTAGAACTAACAATTTCCAAACCCATGTTACGTTCATAAGAGGCTGCGATTTCTGCATATTTCCAAGGTGAATAAGTTGAGGGGAAAGAGATATTTCGCAACTAACAATTATTAATCACAAACTAACTTCTAAACTGACTTCTCTGTATTTACAGAACTGTAATTTGGGTATTTTATTAATCTTACAGAGACTTTTTCATAGATTTTTTCACATAAAACTAACCTCCTAATACATCTCTCTTTCGGTAAGAAATTTTTTCAGAGAGTTTTTCACATAAAACCAACTAGATGAACAAAATCAGATGAAAAAAATCAAAAGTTTTGATCTTCGATCTTACTTGGTTCGACATTGATGGGTAGAAGGCGCAGGATCGATTTTGAAGTAAAATTAAACCCAAAACTGCCGACAGCTTCTCTTTTCTTTTCTTTCAAGCTTTTTCGTTTCGTTTGTTTTTCTTTTTTTTTTTAAATATAGATGATGACGTGATTGCCACGTCATCGGTGTGCACTTACAGGCATAAATTTTGCCTGTATGCAGCAGTTCTGATTCAAATATAACCTCGTTAAAGTATTTTTGGATGAAGAAAAAGGCATGCATGAGAGGTAGGCATGAGAGGTAGACGGCTCTCTTTGCACTTCGAAAATCATGGTGGAGAAAGTTGTTTATGCTATAATTGATTCTTTGTGTTCAACAAGAGCTCTAATGAAACACAAGGTTTGTCAACTTTATTTAAGGTGCGGTATGAATAGTAAGATGTAATAAGATGGTTTTAGATAAAAGTTGAAAGTTAAATAAAATATTATTTTTTAATAATATTATTATTTTAATATTTAAAAAAGTTAAATTGTTTATTATATTTTGTTTGAAAATTTAAGAAAATTGTAATAATAAGATAAGATAAGAAGAGATGAAATACTTTCACCATCCAATCGGGACAGTCTCCTTGAAAATCCTAAATATTACCCAAGATTGTAAGAAATGATCTAGGATAATAATTAAGAGGTCAATATTCACATGTCATATATATATATATATATATATAGGAAATAAGTTTTGAGAAATTAGGACATGTTATTGTATTGTTACTTAAAATAGTTATTTTATTCTCTTAAGTCAGTATGTAATGCAGATCATTCACATCACCTAAATGATAAAATTTGATTTATAATATAATTATTCTCTTACGGCATATAATTATGTTATTAGATATACCCTACATACTGATTTAAAAATATAATTTTTATATTAAAAAATTTATAGTCCTGCCTGTCGCATACGGGATGGGTCGACTCTAGCAGGGTTGGGAACTTGGGGGTGCATGTGCTGGTCCTGCTGGACGGGAGGCTCGGCCCAGCAAGCCTAGTTAAGCGCATCAATGTCTCGTCCAGTCTTGGCTCACTCGTCTTAAGTTTGGGCCGCAGATAGAAAAGGGCAACAAAACAGGGTCTGAGAAAGCTCGGAAGCTTTCTAGTTTTGAAAGTTTTGGGTAGAGGATAGTTTTATTTTATTTTATTTTTAAAAAAGAAAGGAAAGAAATTGCAAAGATTGCCAGAGAAGCTATCACTTTAATAATTTATTCAACCCAAAATTCTTCCGACACTACCAGTCCCTAGTTACAGTATACGTGCGTAACTGAGAGAGCGAGTGTAGCTCTGTGCCACAAGAGAGAGAGAGAGAGAGAGAGAGAGAGACGAAGGCAATGGCGAACCCTCCGAAGCCATGGAAGGCGGAGTACGCCAAGTCGTCGCGATCGTCGTGCAAGACATGCAAGAGCGCCATCGACAAAGAGGTTTTCCGCCTTGGCAAGATGGTCCATGCCACTCAATTCGACGGCTTCATGCCCGTATGTTCTCTTTCTGCCTTTTTTTTTTTTTTCCTGTTGTAATATTATTATTTTTATTATTAGCAGTATTGATGTTTTGGATTGTCGTATATTGTCTTTTACAGTGTGGCATTTGGGTAATGAAAACTCACTTTCATTTTCTTGTTCTTTTTAATCTAGGTACCTGTAATCCATGGCTTGATTGGAAGAAAGATAATTTTGACCATTGGCTTACGCTTTTTTCCTCTCTTTTTTTTTTTTGTTTTTTGTTGGTTTGGGGGGGGGGGGGGGGGGGGGGGG
>QEOT01002315.1:75163-112510 GCA_003123785.1 Pterocarya stenoptera | reverse complement strand
CGAGGAAACCTTATGAATACATTCCATGTACTTTATCGAAGCCTGCCATAACTATTTTCTTTACATTCTATGTAAACAGCACGTTGAAAGATACATTTTAAAAGTTAGAATTTTATATCCTGCCTTATGATTAGTTTTTCTCTTACTTGGAAGTTTATTACAAGATTCATTGAGGGATGCTATGATTTTTTATTTTTGTAAATTTTCAAATGTAATTCGGAAGGACTTACTTTCCGAATATCCTGCCGGTATTACACGGCTTTGACACATTCGTTTTATGAATCAGATGTGGAACCATGCTACTTGCATACTGAAGAAAGCAAAGCAGATAAAATCGTATGTATGCTCGTATTACTTTCAGCATTTTCATTGAGTTAAGCAGGTAGATTCAGTAATCAACTCCTATGCATGATTTTGCTTTTAGCATTGATGATGTTGAAGGCATTGAGTTGCTTCGTTGGGAAGATCAGCAGAAGATCAGGAAGTATGTGGAGGACAGTGGATCCCCTGCTAGCACTGTTGTCACAACTACAGAATGCAGTATCGAAGTTTCACAATTTTCTCGTGCTACCTGCAAGCAGTGCAGCCAAAAGATTAAGAAAGGAGAGGTTAGTTTCTATGTTTCTGAGGTCCTTTTCAGAAGATAGCTAATCATCACAACCCCATCTACACTGAAATACTTGGGGATTCTGTGGAGAAACGAGAACTGGATATTAAGCATCCTCTCCTAGAAACTGAAAATGTAAGGTTATGTAAAGAAAAACAAGTCTAGTGAAAAATTATGATTGAACTTGTCCTTTAATCAATACTCTGTGTGTTCCAAGACAAAAAGAGATTAAAATAGTCAACATTCATATGTGAGTTTGAGGAATCTGCAGATGTTTGATGTACCAGACAGAAAAATGAGTAAGCAATGCATCACATGCTACATTGGCTTGTGCCAATTGGTGTCTCTTATGTGGTGATCTGCATGTTTGCTACTATTCCTTTGTTAGTCCATACCGAGAGCATGCCATTATCAAGGAATGATTATGCTATTATTAACAGTTAAAGGCCTTCTGCAAGTGTATGGTGCTTGGTGGCCCTTAGATAATGTGTCTACCTCACTGACCAGCTCTACCTTGACCTATCAAGCCAAGAACTCTTGCAAGTGACCACTTCTCCTGACTTGTTTATGAGTTAGGCCATATTCAGGTGTCATCATTATATGAGTGGACTGAAAAAAGTGCATTGAAGTTTGAGTGCTACTTTATGCACAAATGAAACATAATTCTATTTAAAATGTGATATAAACTCAACCCTCTCAAATTGTTTTAAATAACATGAAGCAGGCAATGACCAAAAAGAAGAATCTGACTGAAGGAGCTGTTTAAGGTTTTATAAAAGTCCTCAAAAGGAATTTTGGAATTTTAGTGATCAAAAGTTGAATTCCTGAAGTTAGACCCACATCTGAAGATAACATAGTATTTTCCCAAGGTGGAGCAATGATTATTTTGTCAAGAAGATTTTTATCTAGTTGATGGATTCAGCTTTGCTTGGATTAATTTAACTATGCTTCTTTCTTGAGCGATTTAATCAACTAGTAATCCATAAATGCTATTTGAATTTTCCTTCATGTCAACACTTTTTAATATTTTTCCTCTAGGTTCGTATATCAACCAAGCCTGATGGCCAAGGAGCTAGGGGCTTGGTGTGGAACCATGCCAACTGTTTCCTGGAATCATCTCCATCTACCAAAGTGGAGAAGTTGTCTGGATGGGAGAGCCTCTCAGCTTCTGACCAGGCAGCTGTTAGTGCTGTGGCTAATAAGGTTCCTTGTAATGCAAAGGGTGGTATGATCCTTTTTTTTTTATTTTTTTTTTATAGTAAGCTTTTTTCAAATGCTCGAGCAACCACAAAACTCTTGTTTTTACTGGTTATTATCTCTCTCCATGTATTTGTTTTTTCAGGCACTGAAATTAAGATAGAAGAGAGTAAAGAACTCCTGCAACAATCAACTTCCAAAGCTGGCATAAAACGTAAAAAAGATGTTCGTGGTGATCAGAATCCAAAAGTTGCTAAGGCTGTGGGAGACACGTCGGCAAGCAGGGCTGCACATAAGGAGAATGCTGCCAACTCCATTGATGAATGTCCAAAAGGAACTGATTTGGATAGCAAGCTGGAGACCCAAAGTAAAGAACTGTGGGCTCTGAAAGATGATTTGAAGAAGCATGTGACAACGGCAGAGTTGCGGCAAATGCTTGAAGCCAATGCTCAAGATTCAACAGGATCAGAACTTGATTTGCGCGAACGCTGGTAATTTTTCTTTTGCAATCTTTGAGCCTTTATTCTACGGAGGGTTTCTTTTTAAATTTATAAAACTTGTCTACAGGCTTTGTCATGGATTTTTTAATCTTTGGATAAGTTATTTATTTGTCGACACTAGCCTCTTATGCTTTGCGTACAATTATTGGTCACTAGATCACCATTTTCCCAGTAGATTAGTTTCAAATGTATGAAACTGCTGCTGTGTTTTTCATACCATGCAATGATTACACCATATTTGACTTGAATATCTATTTGATTGAGAAGCTGTTAGGAAGTCAATAAATACCACTATTTAAGATTCTCTAATTTCTTTTATTAGCGGTTGACACCATATTGTCTGTTGTACTTCTTGTTTAGTGCGGACGCGATGATGTTTGGAGCACTTTCTAGCTGCCCGATTTGTGCTGGTTCTCTTCGGTATTCTGGAGGCTTGTACCGGTGCCATGGTTTCTTATCTGCATGGAGCAAGTGCTCTTACTCCACTCGTGACCCAGAACGTCTGAAAGGGAAGTGGAAAGTCCCAGAAGAGACCAATAATCAATATCTTAGCAAGGTATTAAACCTGCACCCTTGTCATGTAATGAACTAGACAGTAGACAGATAGTGACTTAAGTTACTAAATTGTGACCAGTGGTTTAAATCACAAAAGAAGACCAAACCTGTTCGGATACTGCCTCCACCGGCGTACAACAATCCTTCTGGAAGTCAAGCTATTAACTGCAGCTCTCAATCAGCAAAGAGTGAAAGTTTGGGAGACTTGAGAGTTGCCGTATCTGGATTACCTAAGGAATCCATGGTATGATTTTTGCTTTTTGCTTCCTCTTTTATGTGTCGTAATTACCTTTTATGATGTACTGAAACCCTGTCTAATGCAGTTTCAGATCTGTCATAATTAATTTAGCAGTTGAGTTAATCTCATGAAGGATGATTTTGCAGGAGAAATTCAAGAGAAAAATTGAGGGAGAGGGTGGAGTTGTTCATACCAAAATAAAGAAAGGTATATGATCCCTCGAGTCATCTGAATCTTGAACATAAAGTCTTGTGTCATTGGACATCTGGGTATATTGCCGTTGACATTGCCTCATTGTTCTAACTGTTTTGCTTGGAAAAAAAATAAATTACAGATACTAATTGCTTAGTTGTGAGTGGAGTGCTGGATGATCAAAATGCTGAGACCAGGAAAGCAAGGTAAATATGCTCTCAAATTGCTGGTCTTGAGTATTTTTTTTTTCTTTATTCATTTTCACTTTGATTGGGGTGGTTTCACTAATAGGAGGATGAAGTTACCAATTGTTAGAGAGGATTACTTGGTTGATTGCGTTAAAAAACAGAAGAAGCTTCCATTTGATTTGTACAAAGTTGAAGCCATTGGTGAGGCATCTAGCATGGTTACTGTCAAAGTAAAAGGGCGAAGTGCTGTGCACGAATCTTCTGGCCTCCAAGATACGGGTCACATACTTGAGGATGGGAAAATAATCTATAACACGACTTTGAGCATGTCTGATTTGTCAACTGGTGTTAATAGGTAATTTGTTGTTTTCTGTTGCAGACTTCAATTTTCTTTCCAAATATTAGCTGTGGATGTGATTGGCTTAAAAAAAAACAACTCATATCTATTGCACTACAGCCCAATTTGTTGGTACTCCTGTCTATTCCAATATGCAGTTTTTCCTGGCTTAAAATCAAATATGTACAACTTGTATGGCACTACAGCCCATTTTGTTGGTATTTTTTGTTTGTTCTTTCCTGTGTTTTTCCCTAGCTTAAAATGAAATATATGCAACATGTATAATACTCGTTTGTTTTCGTAGATGAGATGAGATAAAAATTGAAAGTTAAATAAAATCTTGTTATAATATATTTATTTAATATTATTTTTGTTTTGGGATTTGAAAAAGTCGAATTGTTTATTTTATTTTGTGTGGGAATTTGTGAAATTTGTAATAATTAGATGGGATGAGATGAGAAGTTTTGTGAAAGTGAACGAGGCAGTTTGGGTTAACCAGGAGCTTATAGTTTGGGTTGCCATCTAAATATAGTGTGCTTTTCAACTTGTAAGTTAGAATATATAGTATGCTATTTCCTACCATGCTTGCTGTTAAGGTGGACCAACCTCTAATTTTTGTTTTATCTTTCCGGTTTCCTATATCATGCCATATTCTCTTTTAAATCTTTTATTTCGAATTTTGACCTCTTTATGTTATTCTAACTTCACTGTTTGCCCACTAATAGTTACTATATCCTCCAAATAATCCAAGACGACAAAGGGTCTGATTGCTATGTGTTTCGTAAATGGGGTCGAGTGGGAAACCAAAAAATTGGAGGAACCAAATTGGACGAAATGTCAAAATCAGATGCAATTCATGAATTCAAGCGTTTGTTCCTTGAGAAGACTGGGAATCCGTGGGAGGCATGGGAACAAAAACAAAATTTTCAGAAGCAACCTGGCAGATTTTTTCCATTGGATATAGTAAAAACCTCATTTATTTATGTTTTGCCAATGCTTGCGTTAACAGTAGCTGTTTCTTAAGGTCATTTAATTGTTTTGTAGGACTATGGGGTTACCAAACAGGTGTCTAAGAATAGAAAGAATGATGCAGCCAGCAATCTTGCCCCCGAATTAGTAGAATTGATGAAGATGCTCTTTAATGTGGAAACATACAGGTTATATAGAGATCATTATTTCATTTATTATTTAGTTTTTCTTTTAAGATTTATATGCTTGAAAATCTAAATGTTAATCTGTGCAGGGCTGCCATGATGGAATTTGAGATTAATATGGCGGAAATGCCACTGGGAAAACTGAGCAAAAGAAATGTCCAAAAGGGTAGTTACCATAAAAAAAAACTCCCACTGTGCTCTTGATATGTAGCTTTGCTCAAACTAATCTGTACAGAAGGATGCCAAAAAAAAGTGTGTTTACTTTATAATTATTGGTTTTTGTTTTCCAGGTTTTGAGGCGTTAACTGAACTACAGAACCTGCTAAATAATAATGCTCTTGATCCTTCTGTCAAGGAAAGCTTGATTATTGATGCCAGCAATCGTTTTTTCACTATGATCCCTTCCATTCACCCACATATTATTAGAGATGAGGATGATTTCAAGTCAAAGGTACTAAATCAAGTGTGGAGCATCTCTTGTGTTTTTGTGTTTTTTACCTATTCTCAATCCATTTGTCAATTTAAACTCCAGATATATCACCGCATTATAAATCACTGTTTTGCTGTTTTTATTTATTGTTTGTAATTTTGAAAAGCCTGTTTTACTTTTATCTGAAACTTTACATAATTGATGCTTTCTAGGTGGCCTGTACTCTGATGTAGTAAGATCCCCGAATTGATTAAACAGAGCAGTTCTGAAAGTATCTCAACCTTCTATAAATAGTTTTCCAACAAGCTTCTTGATTCATAAAATTAGCAAGTAGCCTACCAAGTGTTACATAGATGCTTTCTATATCTAGATAGTATAGCAGATAAATAGCTTGGCTGTAAATAGACTTAACGTGTAAATAGATAACGTGTACAGTAAAATAAATAGATAACGTGTACAGTAAAACCAGCAGCAATTAACTTATCAAAAAAAAAACCAGCAGCAATTAAGCACTGGAATCACACTGAAAAGACAGTGCTCGGTTGTAACCCTTTTCTATATAAATGAAGGAAAACAATGGAAAGAGGTATTCAGACCAACTTTGACACCAATTCTGATAAGCGGCTTATAAATTGTCCAAGTTCAGTACTCTGACTCATATTTCAATATGTCTTAATTACATTATAGCAATTCCTTAACTTAGCTGCATTGTCGTTTTGCCATCAATGGCAGCATCTCTAGCTGAGATTTGAACCTTCTTAGCCTTCAATTCTGACATATTGCTTTAAAAGACTTGTAAACTTCATTTTGATTGTATTCTGTCTACATTTGCATAATTTTCAACTGTGAACTACAACTTTCACTCTTTCCCTTATTTGTATTATTACGTTTGTTGAGTGAGTAATTTTAATTTATAAATACTGAAGGAAGACATTTTACCTCTCCTGTCTGCATGCCTTCTGTGATATGTAGTATGTCAATGTTTACATATTCCATCAGTTTCATGATTTGGAAAACCTTTAAGATCTAGTATTAGTATACAACAATAAGTTGTACTAAGGAATTTAAGGTGGTTGTAGTTTTCTTTGAAACATGCAATCGAAAAAAGAAACAGAACTAAGTAAGGATAGGCATGAAGTCTATATTGAGAAAAACCAGTTTGAGCGCCTCACAAGTGGTTATGAACCTTTTGGCATCAATTTATTCCTGGTTTAAATTTTGAAGCAGAGTGAAGAAATTGGTTGAAAATTCGTACTGAAAGATTAAATTGGGTGAAATTAGGGTTGTAATCTAGATGAGTTTTAGCGAGTAGTGTTTGGCCAAACTCAGCTTGATTATTAAAAAATTGGCTCGAGCTAACAAGTCGAGCTGATCTTTGTATGAGCACGTTCACATACTTTAATATAGTCAGGCAAGTTTTATACGAGTTTGCATCATTTAATAATTGATTCTAATTTTTGTTCACAAAGAACCTATTTAATGAACGAATCTAGTAGAATCCCAGTTTCATCAAGCCGAATTCGAGTTGCCTATTGGGTAGCGTTGTTTATTTACAGCCCTAGGTGAAATTGAGATGGTCAGAAACAGGATGGCTTACCAAATCTTCTAAAATATCAATTCAGATTCATTGACTTTCTAATCTAGAATTCAGTGTAATAACCAAAACTTTTACTTGGGTAGTTCTATAGAACAGTATGTTCTGTAAAGGGTCTAAAGTTGTTGAATCAAGGAGACAGAATTTGTATGTAAGAAGTAGTATTTCTGGTGACATTATTCCTACTTCTGCGTTATAGGCTTGCACTTTTATCCGATATGGGTATTTTTTTACATGCCCGGGTATTGTGATGCTTATTTACTCATAAAAAGGTATTTTGTTGCTCATTTAGAATGTAACTGATCCATGTAAGTTATTCTTTAATCTTCCTGATGCAGTTCTGTACAAGGACTAATTATTAGTGCCCTGTTTTTGCTTCCATGATAGGTTAAAATGTTAGAAGCTCTCCAGGAAATTGAAATAGCATCCAGATTAGTAGGTTTTGATGCTGATAGTGATGACTCACTAGATGAAAAGTATATGAAACTCCAATGTGATATTACTCCCCTTCCTCATGATAGTGAAGATTATCGGTTGATTGAGAAGTATCTACTTACTACTCACGCCCCTACACATAAGGCGAGTTTTTAGCGGTGACACCCACTATGCTGATGATGACTTTTTGCTTGTTTCTTCAATTTTTTTGTTGACAAATTAATCAAGCAACTGGTTATATTATCAGGATTGGTCTCTTGAACTGGAAGAGGTTTTCTCACTTGAAAGGAAAGGAGAATTTGATAATTTTGCTCCCTATCGAGAAAGGCTTAAGAACAGGATGCTCCTTTGGCATGGTAAGTTGCAGTGCTGATGTATGGTAGTTCTCTGTGGTGACTTGTGAATAACTTTACTTTCTTGCAGTTTGTTGTGGGCACCTACTGACTAGAGTGTTGGGAAAGTTGACTAGAGTTTGATGTAAATCCAAAAATTTTCTTTGCAGGTTCCCGGCTGACCAATTTTGTGGGAATACTTAGCCAGGGACTGAGAATAGCTCCTCCTGAAGCTCCAGCAACTGGCTATATGGTTCTCTCTCGCTCACTCTCTCTATGTTTGTGTTTTCATGCATGCATATTTTTGTTTACCAGACTGATGCCTTCATTGTTTTGTGTTATAGTTTGGCAAAGGGGTATACTTTGCTGACCTGGTCAGTAAGAGTGCTCAGTATTGCTACACCGATAAGAAAAACCCTGTTGGCCTAATGCTTCTTAGTGAAGTTGCTTTGGGGGAGGTCTATGAGCTCAAGAAGGCCAAAGTGAGTCTAAATTACATGATTTGAATAAGATTTTTTAGCAATGGTTTTCCCAAAAACTTTTTCAATGCCTTTTTGGAAGAACGAGTAGGCCCATCCAAATATAATAGCTTGTTATTCCTCTGTGACTTTCTCCCTTTTAACTTCTTTTCCTCTGTTATTCAGTATCTAGAAAAGCCCCCTGAAGGAAAGCATTCTACCAAAGGACTTGGCAAGAATATACCTCTGGAGTCGGAATATGCAAGGTGGAGGGATGGCATTGTTGTTCCATGTGGAAAACCTGTGCCATCAAAACTGAAGACCTCCGAGCTGATGTATAATGAGTACATTGTTTACGATACGGCTCAAGTAAGTTATCTTGTCTTTTTATCACTTGTGTTCCAAACTATAGTTTGTTATTTTTTGTCCATGGTGATGAATTTTAATTTATATGTGATCCAAACAACAAATATATGTTTATTTATGATTCTGATATGAATATAGATTGAAGTACCTGGTTCTGCTGCGACATGCATCAATTGATGTTCCCATAAAAGGCCTGCTAGGAGCATGGTCTCACACCAACTACCGGCAAAAGAGAATCTTCATCCCTGGTATAGTTAGGGGATGGATTGGGTTCAGATGGAGAAATGGGGATAGATTGTCTTTGGAAGAGATGGAGAATGGGTCTCACCCTGTGGTGAAAAAGGGAACTTGTTAGCCCTGGTTTGGATTTGAAACTCATCTCAACTCATCTCATCATTACAATTTTCCCAAATTTCTACATAAAATATAATAAACAATTCAACCTTTTCAAATTTCAAAACAATAATAATATTAAAAAATAATATTCTTACAATATTTTATTCAACTCATCTAAAACCATCTCAATTCATCTCAATTCATAAATCTCGGTGGGACCTGTCTATTTTCAATTTTACTTATAAAAAAAAAATTCATCTCAACTCATTTATGAATTCTAACAATAATATTAGTGGAGAGTTGAAAGGTGGGTTGGTGGGTGTTGAGTCCAATGGCGGGGTGCGTGGGTGGCTATGGTGGATAAAACAACCCATCTTCAAGACAAATTTGGGAGGGGGGAAAGAAAAGAAAACAAAGAAGGATAAAGGGAAAGAGGGGCAAGAAAGAAGGGGGAAGGAGGACCAAAGCTTCTCCCACCTCCAACCAGTGTTAAGGTTGACAGCTTATAGAGGCTATGGTTTTTGGGACTTTTTATTGGGAGAGAGGACTAATTAAATGGGGTCTTTTTTTTTCTTATGACTATAATTGCACCAACTTAGAAATTGATATGTTGCTTGAGAGTTGGCCAGACGCTTTTTCTCACACCTATGTTGATTTTTTTGCCTAAATTTGTGCCGTGTGATTAGTGCATGTATATGTGTCATGTGACTGAGATTGGGCGTTCTTATTGAACAGGTCAAGATGCAGTTCTTATTGAAGGTGAAGTTCCATCACAAGAGATGAGGAGTGGTAAGTAAGTTTTCACTATTGTGGGGAGTGTGTTACAGTTTCTCCAGTTCTGTAATCAGTGATTCACACAATGTTTGCTCTTTTGGTAACCACTAAGTCTCTATTAAGATCTCATTTTTGGGGTTCGCTGGGGATCTTCAACATACTTTTTGTGATGTAAATATTGCTTGCAAGTAGTGGAAGCAAGATCAGTATCTTCAGAAATGCATTTGCCATGTTGATGCGCACTTTTTGTTCATGGGCTCTCCCCTTCCATGATGTGATGTATTTTAAACACATGGAACAACCGCAAGCTTTAAAACATAAACGTCTCTTCAAAGGCAAACTTTTAGGTTTGAATGCAATGTGATACAGATGCACATATATCAATTTTTACTTATCCCTACTATCATTTGGCCTTTTCCACTTGAGCAATGTTAGTCTTCATCCAAATTTTTTTCATTCCTAGTTATACTTAGATGTGGCATACTTTAAATGACTTCATCCAAAATAGGAGCCACTTGAAATATGTCACCTAGCAAGTGTGATTAGTGATAACAGAACTTAGGATGAAGAAATATATCTGTCCACTGTGGCAGTGTGTAGCCTAATGCATTTGCACCTGGACTTGAAATAGTGAATGAGATTCTTGTTCTTTTACATGTAGCAACCAGCAAGTGCAGAGCAGGTGGAGACCAAAATAGGGAGATGTTATTATGATTTTGATACCTAGTGTCCCGGATAGTATGTCTATGGATCATCCACGGTTTCCTTACCCGTTGACCATCAACCACAAAGTGCCAACCTCACTTCGAAGAGTAATGATACGCATCAGCCACTGTTCACGGCTGATGCGTATCACACCTTACGTGTAACTTTTTTTTTTTTATCACTCATCCCTCTCGTCTCTCTCAACAGCACCCTCTCTCTCATCTCTCTCTCTCATCCTTGCTCTCTCTCACTCATCTCCGTCTCTCTCTCTCCTCTTGATCTCTCTCTCTCTCATTAGCTCTCTCTCCTCCTCTTGGTCTCTCTCTCTCCTCGACGCTCTCTCTCTCCTCGACGCGAGCTCTCTCTCCTCCTCTCGGTCTCTCTCTCTCCTCGAAGCTCTCTCTCTCCTCTCGGTCTCTCTCCTCGAAGTTCTCTCTCTCCTCGACGCTCTCTCTCGTCCTCTCGGTCTCTCTCCTCGAAGTTCTCTCTCTCCTCGACGCTCTCTCTCGTCCTCTCGGTCTCTCTCTCCTCGACGCTCTCTCATCCTCTTGATCTCTCTCTCCTTTCGGTCTCTCTCTCTCTCATCCCTGCTCTCTCTCATCAAACTCAGATCTTCTCTCACTCATCGTTTCTCTCTCATCGTCTCAGATCTTCCTCTCTCATCTCTGAGCTCTCTTCTCTCTAACATTTTCGGTTTGAAACATGTGAAAGGAAAAGAAAGTGACTTTTATTATGAGGATATTTTAGTAATTTTACACTGGTGTGTTGGAGGATGCGTGAATAGGGGCGGATGGCAATCATTTTTCCACTTCGAATACAAACTGCTGCAAATTGGTTCAGAATCCAGTGGAATTGATAGTTGATAAAACAAAAAACAAATAAAAAAAATATTCCTGACTTTCAGATTCTCACAAATTCTTGGGTCATCCGAGAAATGTTACTGTGGCAGCCCCATTGCCCAGCTGACATTCAATCCAGCTCTTACAACGAGTTGGGTCCATGTAAATATAACAGGGAGATGTATGGGTGAAGATTCCAAAGGGCTTCTCACTAGGAAGAAAATTCTTTGCTTGTCGTTTATGTTTTGTTCTTTTATGATGTCTTGGCCGTTGGGGCTTCTTGATGTCTACTTGTGTTTGAGGCAGTGCTTGTAGGCAGCTAGCATGAGTGCCATGTGCCTGTATGATGCCATACATTGACTGTAGGATAAATGATGATTATGTCACGGTTAGCTATGCATGTTGAATCCCTACCGAACCCTTCACAGCTTGGTGTGTGCTGTAGCTTTAAATGGCATGCAAGCAATATGTGCATGCCGCGGCATGTAGCTGAGGTAAGTAACATGACATGGAATGTACCTTCCTACGGAAAGAGCCATTTTCCTTGGTTAGGTGACGAGTCCATTCATGCTGCTTTTTGTTACGCTTTAAACGGTTGTCGTTTTGCTCACCCGTTTCATCTCACTTCTCTACAGCTGGTTCTCATTGCTGTAAAGTTGAGTTTCGAGTTCTAACTTCTAAAGGGATGGGTTTTCTTGGTGGAGATGATGCAAAAGAGGAAAAAAAAAATTATATTTGCAAGTTTATTTATTGACACATCAAACACATTATTGATGTAGAAAGCTTACCTAGTCAGTTTGCATAAAAAGGAAGTTGTGTTTATAGAAAGTATTATACACTGAAGAAAGGTAGCAACCTAGCCTAATAAAGACAAATATAGAAGTGGAGAGAGAGGTAACTATATCTATAATAAAAGGTAAGAAAAAAGAGAGAGTTCTACAACAATGTGGATGGAGATGGCAATTGGGAAGGCTATCATTGAGTCCAAGACTCTGGTAAAAAGTTAAAAAAGAAGGATATGTTTTATATATGAGTGGGGTTATTCTGCCGTTTGTATGTGCTCACTCTTTTTTGTGTGTCTAGTGTAAATTGTATTTTTTTTAAACATTTATTAAAAAATTAAAAATATATAAATATACTAATAATTACTTTCTTAATTATTAAAAAAATATTTTAAAAATTAAATTAAATATATAAACAGCCAAAATGAGGAGAGAAAGATATAGTATCATTATTCTTTACAGAAACGAAAAGGGATTGGATGAGGAGGAGGATCTTTAGATCTTGAGAAATGAATGCGTAATACGTTTTGAACTTTTTTGTAAGCAGTGACAGAATTTGTTGAGTGTGCAACATCCACTTGCATTATTACTGAGAACAGGCTTGCAGCCTTAATGGAAAACACAATCAAATATGGCTACGACATTTATAGGACGCGTAGTTTCCTTACGGTTCCCCAGTGAAAAAGGATACAAAAAAGGGGTGCGATATTACTCTCTGACAGGTCTTTTTTTTTTTCTTTTTCTATTTTTTCTTTTTGTGGAAATGATGCTCTGATCTGTGCATAATAATATCAGCTTATTGTGTCCTTACTATTCTTGTGTCATGTCATAAATGGAGCACACTGCACCACCGGGATAACACAGCTTTAGTTACTCTCTTTAGAGTTAAAAGACTTCATCTTTTTTTCCTTTTTTTAGAGTTTGAAGTTTACTTTCATTGAAAAAATAGCCAAATGCTATGTCATGTTGACATTTCCAATCTGTTGGATTATTGTCAAATAGTCCCTAATTACAGTACATTATAAATATATTAGTACCATTAACACAAAGCTACAATCATTAAATTAATCTCTGTCCAAATCACCACAGCACAAGACAAATATGATTGCATTGAAAACAAAAAACAACCACCAAGGTAAAGGAGCTCTAAAATTTGAACCATCCTCTTTCTACAAACTCTAATTTCTTTTGAAAGAGGAAAAAAGAAGAAGGAAAATACGCTACTTACAAAGGGATTACATAAAACTAATCCTACGAACTGATGTGACTTGATGTGGTTTGTTAGATTGTAAAGTTATTTTTATTATAAAGTAGATCTAACAGATCAGACGAAACTACATCAGTTTATAAATCCAAGAAGACATTATCTATTGTTGTTTTTTGCTGTATTTTTTTTTTTTTATGATCCATAGATCCATAATAATTGGAAACCATCTTGAGGTGCCAAATTTATCAATCTGGTTGTGTGTGGGTAGAGCATTACCACCAGGTGGGAAGTATCACAGAGGCAAAAAGCGACATATAGCAGCAGTTTCCAGGTACGGCGTTCGGCGGAAAAATAACGTTGTCAATGCCCCAAAATCAAACTCACCAATTGTCTTTAGAAAAAAAAAGAATGAAAAGTTGAACAAGAGAAACTTAAGAAGGCAGGAGTCTATAAAAAATGCCAAGTTGGTCTAAACCATTAACAAATGTTCCCTAAGAACCCTGCACTTGAGCCCGCCTTGTTCCCCATTTACACCCCTTAAAAGAACACCCCTCCCCACCTCTTTCTACCTTTAAACCTCAATACCCCAAACCCCACTTCCCAAGCCAACCCATACCCGATAATCTCTCATTTTTGCACCATTTCCTAGTGAGTTCGTGTGCCTAAAATTTTGTATTCTCTCTCTCTCTGTGTTTCTGCCATGGAATCTGGAACTGGGAATAATGGAACTGGCTCGCCTTGCGGGGCATGCAAGTTTCTTAGGAGAAAGTGCGCTTCAGATTGCATCTTTGCTCCATATTTTTGCAATGAGCAAGGCTCTGCAAGCTTCGCAGCCATTCACAAGGTGTTTGGTGCTAGTAACGTGTCCAAACTTTTGTTGCATGTCCCCGTTCACGATCGCTATGAGGCTGTAGTAACCATTGCCTATGAAGCTCAAGCACGTATGAGAGACCCCGTTTATGGCTGTGTCTCTCACATTTTCGCCTTGCAACAGCAGGTAAATACACACACACACACATATTCCAAATTCTGTGTATTATTCACGGTTCTTTCTGCATAGTAGATGCATCTAATTAAGAGTCTTTCCTTCTAGGCCAATATCTGTTGTAATTAGGTATACCAGCTAGATTTCTTGAGAAATTTGGGTTAAGTTCTTTTCTTGTTTTTGTTGTTTCCACTTCTGTTGATAATGATCGGAGTCCAAAGAGCTAGCCTTTGGCAAGCCCTAAAAAACATAAATATATGGTCACATTTGATGGCAATATACAGACGAAAATTAAGTCCTTTTTTTCGCGATCTTATAGGTGGCATGCTTGAAAGCACAACTGATGCAAGCGAAGGCTCAGCTGGCAGCTCAAAGCCAGAATGATTTTCGGAACATAGAGAATGATCAGGGACCGGGTGGGAGTGTTGCTGGGGTGCCAATAATGGTTCCAAATTATCCTCCTACTTACATGAATCACATTTCCCCCCAGAGCTCACTTGAATCAGCTAACCACAGCTATGGTGATGGAATGAATATGCAAGAAATACAAAGCAGATCAGAGGAATATTGTTCTTTGCAACCATGTTCTAAGAAAAGGCCATATTATGTTAAGAATCATGAATTGGGTGAGCTTCAGGAACTTGCCCTCAGAATGATGAGGAATTAATTCATCATCTCTCTTTAAATCGACATAGATGATGTTTTGTTTCATTATGAAGATGAGGATTCTCTATTTCCAAATGCTGTATATACTAAGACTATCTGAGAAACTTGGTTAGGGTGATGAACCTCAAATAACTAGGCACATGCATGCTTTTTTCTTCCTTTGATCTTTTTCTTTTCCGATCACCAAAATTAATGTGGACGGCTTGGGATATTTAAGATCTCTCTCTCTCTCTCTCTCTCTCTCTCTCTAAACTAGTACTATGAGTATGAACAATTAAATTTGCAGGGTGGTTAACTTTAATTTCTTTTATTTTTCTCTACAACAATTATAAAGAACTAAAGATCGACACTCCACATGCATTACATGATGAGCAAAGGCTTGGATCGGAATTCGGGTCATTCTTTATTATTTTACACTTATAACCAAATAAATACTTCATCAGTTTCACCTATCAAGTACTACTTCAATAATTATACACAGATACAAGAAACTGATCTGTATTGTGTTTCCCACGTGCGATAAGGGAAGTTTTTAGTACTATATGATAACCATGAGACAAGACAAGCTGCATGCAGGTCAAAGGAATTCGTGGAAGACATATCCCGAAAAAATTATTTATGTTTATCATCTTAATTAAGCTTATATATCTTCCCTTGCCACGAGAATTGGTCACTTAAGCCAGCTCCCATCATCATGTATAGACAAAAGAAATTAATATTTCTAGTTAATTAGAACTCTAGCTCGCTTTATTATACAATATTCTTGGAAGGCCAGGCGTGTTGACTTTTACCTACTCGATCCAGGGCCTAAAACTGGTAACAAAAAAGAAAAAGAAAATTCCCTGCCGCCATGGGATCAATTCTTGAATAATACATCCCCCTTTGGTCATGTGGAGTGCCGATTACTTATGATCATGGTACTTCAACACTTCATTCGTTTGGCTATATGGCCAAGGATTAGGAATATATAAGACGTGATCAATATTGCAATCATTCTGCTTAAAGCCTAAGCACTTACACGTACGTTACAGTACCCTTGAGTTGAGTTAGGATCGTTTGGATACAGAAATGAGATGAAACCATCTCATATCATCCTATCTAATTTCAACTAATAATCTCACTATTATTCAAAAACCGGCTCAACTCATTTCATTTCATCTCACCATCCAAACCGGCCTATTTAGTCTATTTCCAACGGAATTAAGTGGCCAGACACATGAATTTAATTGTGTCTTGTTATGGAACGCGTATCCTTATACATACGTACGTACGTCCAACAGTTTCAATTCTTATTAATTGGAACTTGATTCAAGCGGCCAAAATTAACCTAATTTGTAATAGACTCAATTGCATGCGTAGGATTTATGTTAAAGCAAGCAGCTAGGTTCACGTAACCTTACTACAGCTCCATTAATGTAATTTCAATAATAATAATAATAATACGGCCTAATGATTTCTCTAGTCATATCATGTGCAGACAAAATGTCCCCTTGATTGAATGCAGATCATGATCAGGCCTACATAATGATTTAGAATTTTTTGGCATACTATATTCATGTCATAACATGTTTGGTTTTTCCAATCTGGTAAAGGCAAAAGCAAATTAGAAGACACTACTCTTGCATTTTTGAGATCAGTACTAGTCTCTATTTTCTAGTTTGAAGCACTGATCTCCAGATCGATGAGAGGAAAATTTCTTCATTAGATCAATCATGCAAACCAATTAGTATCAAACATTTCATGAAAATTTAATTTTTCTTTTCATTCTGAAAATGAAAGCTAATATCACAGCTTATCACAAGATCATGTACGTCATATTGTCCAGGATACACGATACATCTCATATATATCTTATCATAATTAATTGTCATGCATGTTATTATAAATTAAGAGTGAGTACAAGCGACAAACTATAGACAAGTTTCTCAAATATCCTTTCTAAAAAATGGGTCTCACTAAAAAAGAAAATATTTGTTTATACTTTTTCATGGTGGAGTCCATTTTTTTTTTTTAACAAAGACTGCACGAGACTTGTCTATTTGATGTAGGAGAATTCGGGTCAAATAATGCTAAACTGTCGGATTGCACGTTGATGGCGATGAACTACCTCGAGACGGCAGCTCAGCGCAAGCACGGCAAGAAACAATGATCTTTTCGCGATTTGGGGCAATTTTGGGCACGTGTCAATATTTTGGCCATAGCTTTGGCTACAACTATATCGGAATCACGCATATGACTCTAATTCAGAAAGCTTTTTTCAGCTTGCACATCGTGGTCACTTAGCTATACTTGGTGTGCATCATTTTCAAGGCTAGAATCTACTGTTTTTCCATTCGAATCTCCATTTTTAGATATATTTTGCATTTTATGGTAATATTTCAATTCTCATTTAGGAAGTGATTTTGAACCCGATTTGGGTTAGACTTTTGACAGATTACTTCTTTAATTACGTATTTACTTTTTTGTGATTATTAGGATTTAGCTTTTCACTACAACAAAATTTGGTTTTTAGGAAGATTTTTGTTTGGAACGAAATACAAATCTTCCTAGAAAAAATTGGCAGTTCGAACGGTTAAGCAAATGTTTGTCTCAAAAGATATTTTTTGAGACGAAATTGTAATTTTTGTTCCAAAATACCTTTTGGGATAGTGATATTGGAACGACCTTGAGACGCTTTATTTTTCATCCCAAAATGTCTTTTGGAAGGAAAATTTTCGTCCCAAGAGACATGATCTATTGTAGTGATTTTTTGTACAATTTTGATATTTTCGATTTATAGTTATTACAACCTAGCTTGTGCATTGATTTCGACATTCTTGAATTTTGACAATTTGAATTGAACATCAAAGTTGTTTGCTCTGTGTTTTTTGAGACAATCTCTTTTATTCTCTGTGTTGATCATCTATTGAAATTAGCTGCCATAATTATTTTAATTATGTCCAGCGTCACTCTTTGAGGTTTTTAGTAATACCCATTAATTTTTCAGACGAGAGACTTTTGAGCATCATGATGAGATAGACCATAATTAAACATATATAAGTTGGAGATTGAGTTGATCATACGTACGATGAAGATGTGGTGGAGATCTAAAAATATTTTAAGATTTAAGCGAATTTTCTAGATACACACGTTACAAGTACTACTTTAAATGATTGGCAAAGTAAATAGTAAATAAATTAATAATGTAGTGATATCATTATTATAATATACAGCTAGCTTATTTGGATGTAACCACTGTTTTCTTCCGCTACAAGTGAGGATTATCAATAAAATTAGAATTCCGTCCTCTTTCCAAAAAAATAAAAGAGTGATATCATTATTATAATCTACAGCTAGCTTAGTTTTGAAGTATTAATGATGATCAATGATATGATCTGGTAATTAACCCACGATGCAGCTCGATCGATTGTGATAATTAGCAAGCAAGCATCATGTGAATTAATGTACTCATATATAATCACTATCTTAATGCATTAATTACAATAAGGAGACAGATCAGCTAGCTAGCGCCTTGATCGACCATTAATGATATTATAAATTAGCCAATTAAAATGATCAACAAATTAAATTATTTGCTATTCTCCTTCTGAGCGGAAGGGCTGGATCAGAATATCAAATGCATGCCACAAGGAAGAGGAAGATCATTAATAGATTAGGCACGTACGCACATTACATGACAATTAGCATCATAATTATTAGCACCCAAGTTGATATATATATATATATACAAAAATCGACCTTAATTACGTTGATCGTCATATCATGGCCTGAATAAAAAATACTGTTTATAACAACTGCATGGCTGTATAATAGAGTTCTTCGACTGATCAACAGCTCTACACCACACACTGAATTTTCATTTTTTATCTTTTTATTTTTTCTCTCTCTTACCAAGTATGTGCATGGTATAAAGCTGCCGTGTAGAATTTTTCATTGATATAAAAGGCGCCTAGGCGGGGCAAAGATGCATTAATATATATATTCTTTTGCTGTGCAACGGCCATTAAAGCCAGCCAGCTTGAGGCCGTTCTCGGTTTGGTCATTCATGGACCATGCACCTAATTATTAAAACCTTAGGCAAATAGTTAGGAGAGAAAAATAATAATAATACTACATGCAAAGGAGTAATTACATACAGTACTTGCAGAGTACGCAAGTGCCGTGCAGTCTTTTTGAAAAAAACTGAAGTCTACTATTGAAAAAATAATTTTCATAATTTCATGTGGGTTCCGTATTTATTTACTTTTTTCGAAGTGATTATGGGGCACTTACACACTCACAACTGTAACTATCATTTCTTTTAATATTATATTTAAACAATCGCAAAGATGATCAAAGAAAAGAGAACTGCAGGCGGGAAATGAAAATTGAACCTTATTAATTATAAGCTACGTCCTCTCTAGAATCCCATGCATTTTAATCATCGCCCCCCCATTTGGACTCCATTAGTTGCACTTAGAAAGTAATTATGTCAAAGACAATTAGTTTAATGAGTGATTATTAGTTGAAAGTGAGTTTTAAGGGCAAAAAGGTAGACTCAATTATAAGGACCAAAAAATATAAGCGGACAAGAAAGAACTGAACTTTTCATTATTACAAAATGCACCATATGAAACTTGGAGTTCATGTGACCATATGTGTTTGAATCATGACAAACACTCTCCTCTTTGATCTGTCTCTTCTCTTCCATTCCTTCTTTTTCAAGAAATAAGTCGGAATTAATTATAATTTAAAAACAAAAGGGCTTTTTTTTCTTGTAGTGAAAGGAGAAGAGATCAGATAAAGAAAAGATTGGGGTTAATGGAAACAGCATATACGGTATAGTACTGAGTTGTGCATTCAAGCGCATGTTGCCCTCCTCACATCCAGTTTTACATATAGAGAAATGCGTTTGCCATAAAAACTAGACCATACAAAAGTAAATTTATAAACTAATGTGAGTACTTGATTAAATTATTTTTATTGTAAATTATATTAATTAACATATGATCATATAAATTAATCATGTAATCAATATATGATATTATTTTATGACATCTCTTTATAACTATAACATTTGTCATATATATATATATATTCTTCAAAAAAGATTAATAAGCACCAATAATTATTTGTTAAAGAAAGAGTTTCTTTTTTCATATGACACTTGACAGCAATGCAAATGATATGTTGTATTAGTTTAACTCCAAAAATTATTAAAAAATAAAAGGTAAAAAAGCAAAAGAATAGGATATATATATAAAAAGAATACTCCTCGGTTTTAATGAACAGCAAATTGTTGACCGTTGAATATATATATATAGGCGCACACGTGCAATCTAAGCCGTGTGTTGTGGGGCCAAGGGACATATCAAACAGAAGAATTTGTCTCTACAAGTAACTACAATTCTTGAAGAAGAAAAAAAAAAAAAAAAAAAACACACGCACACGTACGTACATGTGATATTAATTACACGTGAAAGAGAGCTCAAATGGTTTGGCAAACAGCGACTTTAAAAAAAGAGTAGAGAGACAAGCTCCTAACCCCTTTGAGCTGTGCGCAGTGCATGCCCAGTGTGAAAATGACCAAGTGTCGTCCCTAACCCCATCTTGACGGCCTAAAATTAAAGTATGGTATTTTTTTCATTTGAACCCATCCCTGTGTTTACATTACATGCATGTAATATTAGTGATTCTTCTTAGGTTTTTTTTATCACATTATAATCGTGTTGGCATCTTTGTAGAAAGTAGGCCAGCAGTCCTCAAACCCCAATAATGCAAAGTAATCATATATGAAATCTGGCTAGATTTCCCAGTATTAAATTGGAGAGCCTTAAGAAACCTTAATTCACATGATAATTGTGACCAATCTATGGTTTACCAAAAAATATTTGGTTTGTGTCGTAGGACATGAGATTCAGTCCTATTAAAAATGGTTGATGATTTGATAAGTTATTCATCATTCTCTCAACTATCATATTTTCAATATTCTCATTAAGAATACTGATGCAGCTACAAAAAGATTTTACAAAATAAACTCCAAATTGACTTAGTTTCATATGATATGACGTTAATCTACTTTACAATAAAAGTAATTTACAATCTGATGTACTATATACATGATTAGTTTATGAGTTTATTTTTGTGATTAAAATATTTCTCTTTCATCAATATTTTTTTAAAATGATATCAAATTATTAGAAAATTATTTTTTATTTTTAGTTCCTAATTATTTTGATGCCACGTGGTGACATCGATCATGGGTTTGGACTAGATAATTAGTTCAACTGGGTCTTGTTGTTTCTTCAGCCTAAATGTGAGTAGTAATTAATGCTTAATTTGAAGTATCAGCAGGCCCAACTGCATGGTAATTAATTCTATTCCAGATATTCTCAACTTACAATAAATTACTTAGAAGCACAAACACAAATTAAAGAGCTACCTTTAGTTTTGCAGCCCTACAAGACTAGCTATACATTAATTAGGCATGCATATACAAAATTAAAGAATATATATATGTTACTTCCTTTTCTTTTCAACATTTTCATGAGAATTATTGGATTCCAAGGTGTTTATAATTATTCTGTCAGAAGAAAGGGCAGCTTGGTGCCGGCCATTACATGGATTGGGCCGATGAGATAATAACTCACCAAAATTAAAGCAGTGGTGAAGGTAGTAGTTGTACTAAAGTCGGTCCATCCAAGTTGCCGGAAATGGTAGTACTACTAATATTGCATCAATGCCATACATGGATTAGTTGCAACAACAGAGAGAGATCCAGGCCGGCTGGGTGTCTGTCTAGCGTTATAAATGTATATGGTACTAATTAATTTTGACAAGCAGGTAAAGTACTTAAATGAGCATTAATTTGAGTACTAGTATTCAAGAAGTTTTTTTTTTTTCTTGCATCTCAAATTTAAGTAGATTTGATCAAAAGAAAATAAACAACACGACATTAACCTTAAAAGAGCATGATCTTTATGTTTTCATGTGATTGCAGACAATTAATTCACTTTACAACTAATTGTGATGAGTAAATTAGTTTCTGGCCGGGTTAAAAAAGAAGAAAGCATGCAAGATATATGGATATTAACTTTGGTTGCAAATTAAGATGGTCCAAAAATGTACATGCACCCGGCCACTTGATATAATGATGGTACAAAAACTTTATAAAGTATTAATTGGGACATAAGTAAATTTCAATTAAAAAACAAAAAATTAGGCTCGGCTTTTGTAAGAATTGATTAGTACCAAAGCTGGGCTTCATGTACTGCTAGCTAGCTAGCTAGCTAGCTGAGATTGTGAATACTGTCATCATGTGTATATATATATGGTCTAAAGGTCGATAGTTACAATTAGTTCTGTAGTACTTCATGCAGATCAAAGGTAAACCAATTATATATTAATGATGACGGCCATTTGATCTTTTTGAGCTCTTAGGTCAGTTCAAAGGAATGATCTCGCCATTGAATATTGGTGAAATATGGTCTTAAAAAAAGAAAAATCAAATTCTCTGTCAATATTTAACAAAATGTTCTAGCTAGCTAGGTGTGATTAATCTTGCAGGCAGATATATATATCTATATATATATATATAAGTGATCATTACCTCTTACCTACATGCGTGATATTCTAGCCGGATCGATCCACATATCTAATATTGTACATATATAATATATATAAGCATGCATTTTAATTAGCACTAACTTCAGCTGCATGAAGAAGATGTATAAAGGCGAACTTTGAAACTTAAGTCAATATATCGGTTGAATGGAGTACTGGCCGGTGGATCGATCATATGTTATATATTGCTGATCGACTCATGAGTTTCTCCACATATATAGTTCCCTAGGGATGAGAAATCGTGAGGAGATCATACCAACACAAATTAACTTGGGAAAATTATTTCGTTTTGGGGAACGTGTGTTTAGATGTAATTCTCAAGCATTGGGAAATGGAGAAAATAAATTAAAAAGAAAAAAAAAACAAGAAACAAATAAGGTGAATGAACCGATGAAGACCAAAGTTAGGCTAGCTATTCTCTGAGCGACCTGACAGATAGATGAATCTTGTCTTGGGATCGCATATGCTAGTAAAAAACAGGGTACTTAATTCATAATATCCATACTGACACGAACAATTGGAAAATGTGAACTTTCATGAAATCAAAATTGTCATCACCTAACTTGTTCCAGTCATTGCCGATGAGGAGGGGGAAAAAAACTATTTCCAGTCATTCATGATATATATGTTAACATTACCGGCCATGAGGGGGAAAAACAAGATGAAACTACAGAAAGTACTTCGATATCGATCGATATCCTAGTTGTCTCATATGCATAGCAACTTTCTGGTGAACAATATGCATGATATCAGTCATCCATAACACGTTGGAAACCTAGAGATAAAGGGAAAGAGAAGACCGCGCGTTAGTATGGTCATATATATATATATATATATATATATATAATTACTCAATAGAAATAAAAAGCACCTGCAGCACTGGAAACCAAGTCATTCTCCAAAAGCCTCTTCAGTGTGAGAATTAGGTAAAAGAAAAAGGCTAGTTGCTTGAGTAACTGATCATTTACTACGAGAAACATTAACACAACATTAATAGTAATATCTCAGTATCTAAGGCGCAACTTTATTACAGCTAATCGGTTATCTTTAGATTACTGCATGAACTACAGCTAGCTAGCTATCTGAAAGTAGTAGCTGCACGTAGATTTGAGAGATCGGTAAATATTTTACTTCAAAATAATATCATTACCCACCATGACAGAAAATTCTCAAAAGTTACCACTTAATTGATTCTTCAAGGGATAATATATATCAAACTAAGAAAGTAGGCAACTGTAGGCATTAGGTCAAAATTAGTCTTGGGTCTTCACTAGCTAGTAAACAAGCATGCAAATGGGCTCAAACAAAAGCAGATCTTCTTCCAGTTTTGCGAAAGAAGTACAGTACTTTTATTTTATCAAAATTACACTAGATTAAGCAAAACAATCATAGCTAGCGTTGATTTTGGGGTTTCCAATTGTATATACATTTCTAGGGTTTCTAACTTCTAATTTATGGCAACAAAAGGGTGCATGTTTCAAACTATGTAGCAGCAATCCAAAATTGACAAGTCGTCTTCACCGCTTATAATCTCTATCTTGTACTACTAAGGCCAGACCCTTCATATATAAATGCTAAATATAGCCAAAGCCGAGTGACTGGTCATCAAGGTCGTGATCATGAGTGTCTTGGAGAGTCCATTGCATGTTGATTTTGTGCAAGTCAAGAGAAGACATGGAATGATCAGAAGCCTCTTCGTGGTAGCAAGCATATGAGGCATTTTCCTCGGGGATGATTGAGCTTCCATAGTTACCAAAAGAGTTCTCCACGGACACATTCTCGTTGTATGGAATTGCTGAGGCATTATTGGTAATATTGTTTGTAATGAATTGTGGCATCATATTGGTAATTTCTGATTGGAACCAACTCTGGAAATCTTGTGAGTGATCATAAGGGTTTCCATGATACTTTTCGTGATTAGGGTTTGCACTGCCAGAGCCACTGAGAAAGCTTTGAGCTGCTTGTAATTCTTTTAGAGATGCTAGTTGAGTTTGTAGATTGACAACCTGTAGAAAATTACCAAGAAAAGCATGAATTGATTAAATTAGGAATTAACACAAACTAGGGCTTCAATCATCAAATGAAAGAGAGAGTTGCAGGGGTGAAGTCAAAGGGTAAAACCTGCTGTTGGAGAGCAAAAATATGTGAAACACAGCCATAAATAGGATCTCGAAGCCTAGCCTGAGCTTCATATGAGATTGTGACTGCCGCTTCACAACGATCACTCACCGGGAGGTGAGCAAGCAGCTTCGATACATTGCTTGCACCGAAAACCTTATGAATAGCAGAGAAATGGGTAGCTCCTTGTTCATGACAAAAATATGGAGCAAAAACGCAACCCCTAACACATTTCCTTCTTAGGAATTTGCAAGCTCCACAAGGAGAACCAGTACCTGTCATCTTGATCTTGAGCTTTCGGCCTGGGGTGTTGTTAATTTGTTAGCTTTCCTGGCTTTGTGCAAAGCATTATGATCGCCATGTTTATAAACACTAGAGGGCGAGTGGGGTGGATCATATTATAATGTATTCTTAATTAGATTAGGTTCCCTTAATGGGCTGCAGCTTTCATTAATTTTTCATTATAAAAATCTATATTACTCCTCCATACGAAATTGTTGTACTTTCTTATTCAAAAAAATAAAATTGTTATAATTTCAAATTAGATTCCATCTAACAATATCTTTAGACAAAAGAGCCACTGTAAACCAAACGTCCCATTTCTCTATTTCTTTATGATTGGACAATATATATAGTACATAGATAACTCCTTTTCTAAATATATTCTTTCTGTAAGTGATGACTACGATTGATGATCTATACTTACCCGGATCTGAGAGAATGATGATTAAAGAAGGAATTTTGGTTAAAAAGTGTTTGGTTAGATCTACATCGTCACAGCCTTAAAAACAATGAATCATCATCATGTGTACTGTCGATTGTGTTTTCTTCTTCATTAGTTTCTGGGTTGATGATATATCATTAATACCCACTATGCAAAACATCACTTTATATATATATAAAAATATATATATAAATATATATATATATTAATGTCATGCTTGCTAGCTAGCTTATTGCCTTATTCCTTTTCATGTAGAGTTATTCACGAACGCCTCCTGGCCGAAGATTTCCCTTCTTTTGTACGGATCATTTAGGTTTTGGATTGTCGAACTTGGCATTGAACTGATCATGTGCTTAACTCGATCTACTAATTAATGGTAACAACAATATTGGAAGCTCTGATGCAGGATGGATTTTCAGAAAATTATAACACGGACACTCTGAAGAGAAGTTTATTGATTGGGAAGGATTAATATGGAAGCTTTCTATGTGATTTTGTCTTATATGCGTGCGTCATGTGTATGTCATCATGAACTTTTGGTGGACTTGGAAGGTCGTATATTTCGAGCTAGTGATCTGCTTCTATCGTTCATGTTTGCTCAGAACCATTATTATGCAGGTCAATAAGTTAAGGACATCAACCTTTACATATAAATATATATATATATACTTTTTTTACATTCTTATAAAGATTTTAGAGAAAGGAAATTAATGGATGAGTTCGTGATGATCCAATGCGCGCATTAAGTACTCCATCGGACTTAAATTAAAGTCTAAAGAACTATTTATTCGGCATATATATATAACCTATTAACCCTAGCTACGTCTAAACAGAAACGGTGAAACGAGTAGTATGCCTGCCTTGATAATTTAGTAGTTCAGGGTTGTAGTAGATGGAAACTGGAATACCACCTCATGTCGTTTTAGACAAATTATTTTCCTAATTAGGTAACTTTTCAGCAATATATAATGATATATTACTAGTTGGCTAGGTAGCTATAATACTAAAGGATGAGATCATTATTGTCCCTTGGGTTTGGTGCATGAGAGATGCGTACAACGTGACTGTAATAATTATTACTAGTTTAATTACTATCCATTTATGTAGTTATATATTGAATTTACCAAGAGTAGTACTGATCATAATATTATGTTTTTATTTATTTATTTAATTTTACTATTTCGTTTTATATAAGTAATTGTTTTTGTGGATCATTAATATATCATGTAATCAAATATTAAATCAGCTTCATGATCTTGATCATATTGTTTTTCAATATCTTGATCTTGATCAAATTTATTTATTGTTTTATATTCTCTCATGGTGAACGTGAATTAGTGGAATATTCTTTCACGTCAAATACAAATTAAGGTACAAAAAAGACAAATAATTAAGGACAAGGAATAATTTGCTGCATATATATTCCAAAATTGAATGGAACAAAATAAAGATAGTGACAGAAGTACTGGATTAGATGATCATGATCAGAGTTAATTGAAAATGAAAGGAATTAGCACAAATTAAGATCCCCTACAAGAAAATTATTTATTTGTGATCAATTATTTTCAATAAAATGATTATTTTTAATTAAAATAAATCTATTTTCATCGTAAATAACCTTTTTATCAAAAAAAATAAATAAATAACAAATGCCTATTTTTGAGTTTGATAATCGTTTGGAGTACGTCTTTGATTGATTTGTTTAAGCATTGAAGCTGGTAAAGCGCCTAGCTTGTCTAGCAACTACTACTGTATTATTATCATTAATTAATCTTTATGTATAATCATTAATCACTTTCAATCACTTTCTTCTGTCACATATAGGCACCAACATGTAGACCTCGATCGAGCAAATGTGCATTTTTGGACCCCACATGACCCAAATTCTAATTATTATGACACCCAACCGTACCTTTCCCGCCCATAATTAAAAATATATAGTATAATATAGTCTCATGTAGTACTGATCTCCATTAACTCCTTTATAATATGCAATTTTAGCTAGGCTTCTATCTCATCATGTATTAGCTTTGTGGGGAAAAAAAAAAGTTTTAATTTGACTGATCAAAACCATTTTCATCAACGAAAGATCAATATTTCAATTAGCTTCATATAATATATATATAATGCCCTCGAATATATATATAAATATATATATATATAATCACCGCTCTAATTGCAATGATCATCGTGAGATATATATATAGAGAGAGAGAGAGTTGAACATCTTTGATCGATCTTATCCGGATGTCGGAAATACTGATCATGTAGAACGTACTGCATGTTTTTGGCTTAGCTTAATTTGGTAATAATTTCACAAATTTAATTACTAGATCAAGTTCTGAGACTTAGATATATAATTACCAAATTAAATTAAGGTGGCCTATATATATATATTTAATTAATGTTACTTCAAATAAAACGAAATTAAGATGAAATTTACTAATGAATTATTCCCTAATCACATCCAACATGATTAATTAGAATTGGATAATGACAAGGCCAGCTATATATGTATCATGACCACTATCAGACAATATTACAGACGTTGGACGTATCAAACAAGCTGGGTTTTGCAGCTAGCTAGCATCGATATATATCACATTGGCATCAGCCATATTTAATGGAGAATGGCTTTCAGTCATGTGTACTTGTTGGCCACTTTAGCTTGAAAGGAAAGAATGGTTTAGGAGACAAGAAAGCATGTTAATTAATAATGGGCGAATATTAAATAATATTAATCACCTTTATATAATAACTAATTAGCTAGGGTTCCAAATAATCTTTAAACTCATCTGTCTGAACTTTATTCTAGCTTGCGAATATGAAAAGACTCCTGAAAGGCCCTTTTGCAATTCAAAGGTACTGCCTTTTTGCCTACTTAATTCTTTCGGAAAGGAAAGAGAGAGAGAAAAAAAAGACCTATCCTGCACGAAAACTTCATGATCAGCTTCTATATATATGTATATATATATATTATCATGATATATATGTATCTCTCTAGATGATCTGATGCATCAACCATACAAAAGCACATAAGCTGGCCTGTAAATGTGTAATTACTATGGCCACATATTGCAGTAGTAATAGTTCCTTAATTCTTATGATAAAACATGCAATATGTCAGGACGTTAGCACGAAACCCAAGAAAATAATTAAAAAGTATGATCGTGAAATTCACTACAAGAAAAAATGATTTTTTCAGCGCTCAAAATTGTCGCAAATTATATCCCACATAGTCGATGGATTTGATCAATTCCGACCATTTTATAATTGTTGCACGTTCGACGAAACAAAACCCACCCCGGCCCCACGTACGTTTAGAACTTTGAATGAAAGAATATTAATTAATTAATTAATGTATTTTTGTTTTTTGCAGAATACTTTATCGGGTCGATGATTTGATGTCCTCCCATTTTGAAGACGCGTTAAGCCAAATAATTCTTGAGCGCGCAACACATGCAAGCTTTTCTTTTTCTTTAACTCGCTTAATTACTAGCTAGCATGATCGATCAGTAGTACTACCTGAGATACCTGCATGGATAAGGACCATTATAAGTTAGCTAAAGGCTACAACAAATAATTTGGCCTTGAAGTTCTATCATTTGTACTACATGATCAGGAAATTTTGTCTCACAATCAAAGGTTTCTTCTGCATGCATGATGATGATATGACCTTTTCAAAGGGCGAGCAAATTAACAAAGCATTCTTGTCATGGTCTGCAAATGAGTACTTATATACGATATTGCTGGAAACACTCGCACCAATCAAGGTCTTAGCTAGGTTTTGACATATTCTGCTATAGCCAATGCACCAATATAGAATATATATATATATCACATGTATTTGAGGTATATATCATGATTCCCAAGAAGCAAGAACTTTTGGCAATTTTCGTGCATCTTTTGTGTGACTAATACTTGGAAAATAGCCATATGTAGTAAGTGCATGTGATATACATGCAACTTCTTGGACGTAACAAAAAATGGCATTTCAGTTCTTATTTTTAGCAGACTAAGAGCTAGGCATATATAAAAGATGCCTGAAAATCAAGAGCTAGAGGACATATATGCAGAAGGTGTCTGAATTCCATACTTAATTAAACAGACACTGAAGTAAGATAAGTGCACATTCACATAATGAAGATTACAAATTATTATATATATGTTCTAGATCTCGAGTGAACAAGCTGGCCCAAAAACCAATTTAACCAGCCGATCGAGCTCCTTTTCCACTACATGAAACACTTTATCGATGACTCCAGCGAATTAATATATAAGTCCTAATTATATATATTATATTAATAGCTAACTAATTAAGCTAATTAATTAAGCAGTAAGCATGTAGATGCTGCATGTTCGTATATGTCTTTAGTTGACAGCAGCATGCCCCACCACCAATATTTGGTCTCCATGACAATAATTGCTCAAACAAAGTGCATGGCATGTTGCAGATATCATGTATGGTCCACTTTTCTCTTCTTTCCTTTTTTAAGAAGAAATATTTTTAAACATATTGTTATTGATCAGACTTTGGAGTAATTTGGACACAAATCAAACGCAATTTCCGTTTCACTTTCTTATATTTTCTTTTTTTCTCAGTTAATAAAGAACCAATTATTTTTAAGTTTTGTAGTTTGTACGCCAGAAAAAAAAAAAACAACAAAAAAAGGCACAAATTTCTAACTTAAATTATCTTGAATAAGAGGTAAAATGACGATATTACTTCTTAGTTATCATAATAATAGGGGGAAAAAAAAAACATATATCCTGTCCATTTTTTTCGAATAAATTACTTAAGAAGATCAGAAATTAGTGCATGGCCTCCCATGGTGGCCGTGGAAGCCAAATGGCGGTGGCTCCTGTGAACTGTGATTACCATTCTTTTTTTGTTAGTGGAGGACATGATGATTTACATTATATTTATTATAAATAAGATAGACAATATATTAATATCATCATTTTATGATCTCTCATTCATTAATGATCAAATTTATTCAGGGGTATAAATATAAGTCGATCTTAACAATCACATATATCCACTGATCTGAAACGCCAATAATTTAGGCCCTTAAATATGGGTATCCATTCAAAAAACAAACTTCCAATTTAACCTAAACCTGAAACGTCTGAAATGCACAAATCTATTATTTTATATATATATATATATATGCATCATCTTCCTCACATTGATATGGAAACGCACTTTCAACAATCCTACATATATACAATATTACTCTGTTTTGATCAGGCTTTTCACTCTCTGGCCAAGAAGCTTCTTCTGTACTCTGGTCCTCTAGATTTGAAGAATTCTTCGTGCATAAAGACAGCAAAAAATAAAAAATAAAAGCATAATTTGAAGAGGGTTTTGAGCTTTCTGTACATGTTAGGACAATTAATAATTAGGAAATCATATATATGTCCAATATACAATACTGGATCCCTTTTTTGGATTTGCTTCAACCAATCCCTCGCATGCAGATTGTGGACAGTCATGGTTTTGATGTAATGCCAAACATGCACGCCTGTCTGCACAAAAATCAAAAGCACGACACAACATATACTAGTGGATCAAACTCAAACAAACCGAAGCTTTGGTTGGTGAAGGTTTTCTTTCTATAGTTTTTTCATTAAACAATTCATTTGAATTCAAGCCTACTATATATATCTTAAATTTGAATTCAACATGTTTCAAGAGTTTGTGGGCTTGGTTGGACCAGAGATACACCTGTTCTCAATTTAATGCATTTTTTTTCCTTTTTAAAAGATAATTTAAAGTATCAAATGGAAAAGAAATATTAAAAAATAAATAAAAAGACAAAACAAAAACCAAGGCAGTCGTCAGACGTTAATCCTCGGGATCTAGGTAAACGTGCGGAATAGGAAATTACTTCATCAGCAATTCAGTATCTCATTGTGTTTGGAAAGCGACATAATTGTATTAAACGGTTGATTGCAAGCTATATATATATTTTTTGAACTGACAGACTCAGCTGAAAACGTGAGTACTGAGAAGTGAATCACTAATGATATCCATGNAAAAAGACAAAACAAAAACCAAGGCAGTCGTCAGACGTTAATCCTCGGGATCTAGGTAAACGTGCGGAATAGGAAATTACTTCATCAGCAATTCAGTATCTCATTGTGTTTGGAAAGCGATATAATTGTATTAAACGGTTGATTGCAAGCTATATATATATTTTTTGAACTGACAGACTCAGCTGAAAACGTGAGTACTGAGAAGTGAATCACTAATGATATCCATGAATGATATCACCTTGAATTTAAAGGAGCAATCAACTAATCGCCAGAAAATCCAAAAAAATAAGATATAAATGATTTAAGATTCAGAAGTACAATGCTTATCCAAAGCTCACTTGAAAATGATCAAAGCAGAACAACATGTTCTGGAAAATGGTGCTGGAAGATGACGATGACAAGTAATCAAGTCATGTTCCACTACGACCAGTCAATTTTAGCCGACATGCATCCAGGAGGTAAGTTTGCAGATGGGGGCCATTGCACGTGTTTATATATATGGATGATTGCCAGCCTGCAGGTATCTAGGGTTTCTTAATTATTCCAGCTTTTGTTCTCAATCTAGAAGAAAACCAAAGACGACCTCCATTGTTAATTAGTGATCCCCAAGCTCCTAATTATTCATGTATTAATAATCCAAACCCCAATGAGATAACGCGCATATATAAATTATTATGACTTGAATCCTATATATATATATATATATATATAGAAGAATACGCCAATAATCAGACAGCGTTCACAATTTAAACTAGCTAGATCATATCGAGGAAGCCTTTGTACTGAAAGCTACATGCATTTCTAATATAATAAACTATCTTTATGATGCTTATGATATAAGTAATAACCCTGGCCTGGACATAACATGATGAAACTGATAAAGTATATGCAGAAACTTCATTTTCAAATCCAGTATAAGTAAATGTCTTCATTATATATATATATATATGGATGTATATAGTTTACATTGATATATTAATTTTTTTAAGCATTTATTTTAAATTATATATGTGTAGTTTGAATGGGGTGCATTTGTTCAAAGTCTAAACCTTAAAAAAGGGACTGATATAATGTTCTTGAAATTAAGAACAATAAGGACAATGGGGTTGTCATATCAAGAGGGCCGGGGTGTGAGAAGAGATCTGCGAGAGGGATGGATTTTTTTTTTGTTTGTGTTTGTGAAGAACTTCCAGTTACTTGTAGACTGGGTTTAAGCAGCTTTATGCCTATGAAAACTACTCACAGGTGGAGACAACCTTGGAAAAGCTGTAGATAGATCGTCCAGAAAGTACTATTAGTTAACCAATTATTTTGATGGGTTATTTGACCAAATAATTCACGGGTAGTGGGTGATGTGGGAGATATGGTCAAGGAGTTTCAAAGGGAAAATAAAATTAATTTTGTTCAATTTAATTAAAATGAAGTTTCTTTGCAGAACTTATTTTGGACGCCACCTACTTTTGATGTTTATTATAATGAAAAATTATTCTTATCAGTCACTATTTACTACCTCACACCCGACATCTTATAAAAAATGCTCTCATACTCTATGAAAAAACTATAGATATAATGTGTGGAATTGATTAACGGCTGATGCATGGCATTATTCCTCTTATTATAATATATAGATAGATCTNCAGAACAACATGTTCTGGAAAATGGTGCTGGAAGATGACGATGACAAGTAATCAAGTCATGTTCCACTACGACCAGTCAATTTTAGCCGACATGCATCCAGGACGTAAGTTTGCAGATGGGGGCCATTGCACGTGTTTATATATATGGATGATTGCCAGCCTGCAGGTATCTAGGGTTTCTTAATTATTCCAGCTTTTGTTCTCAATCTAGAAGAAAACCAAAGACGACCTCCATTGTTAATTAGTGATCCCCAAGCTCCTAATTATTCATGTATTAATAATCCAAACCCCAATGAGATAACGCGCATATATAAATTATTATGACTTGAATCCTATATATATATATAGAAGAATACGCCAATAATCAGACAGCGTTCACAATTTAAACTAGCTAGATCATATCGAGGAAGCCTTTGTACTGAAAGCTACATGCATTTCTAATATAATAAACTATCTTTATGATGCTTATGATATAAGTAATAACCCTGGCCTGGACATAACATGATGAAACTGATAAAGTATATGCAGAAACTTCATTTTCAAATCCAGTATAAGTAAATGTCTTCATTATATATATATATGGATGTATATAGTTTACATTGATATATTAATTTTTTTAAGCATTTATTTTAAATTATATATGTGTAGTTTGAATGGGGTGCATTTGTTCAAAGTCTAAACCTTAAAAAAGGGACTGATATAATGTTCTTGAAATTAAGAACAATAAGGACAATGGGGTTGTCATATCAAGAGGGCCGGGGTGTGAGAAGAGATCTGCGAGAGGGATGGATTTTTTTTTGTTTGTGTTTGTGAAGAACTTCCAGTTACTTGTAGACTGGGTTTAAGCAGCTTTGTGCCTATGAAAACTACTCACAGGTGGAGACAACCTTGGAAAAGCTGTAGATAGATCGTCCAGAAAGTACTATTAGTTAACCAATTATTTTGATGGGTTATTTGACCAAATAATTCACGGGTAGTGGGTGATGTGGAAGATATGGTCAAGGAGTTTCAAAGGGAAAATAAAATTAATTTTGTTCAATTTAATTAAAATGAAGTTTCTTTTCAGAACTTATTTTGGACGCCACCTACTTTTCATGTTTATTATAATGAAAAATTATTCTTATCAATCACTATTTACCACCTCACACCCGACATCTTATGAAAAATGCTCTCATACTCTATGAAAAAACTATAGATATAATGTGTGGAATTGATTAACGGCTGATGCATGGCATTATTCCTCTTATTATAATATATAGATAGATCAAGTACTCTAAAAATAAACCAAAATTTATATATTTGGTTTCCTTCAGATTTCTTGTTGGTCTTGATGATCCTCTTGAACATGTAAGCCCCACCCGAACCCATTTTTCTGTCGTTTCTTACCATTCTATTGACCAAAAGAAGAATTAAATACTTGGCTTTCTTAATTGCTAAAGTAAAGATTCTTTCTTGGTTCAATAATATTGAGTTGGAAAATGTGTCCTAATCAATCACGAACTGATTGTGTTGCGTAATATTGTGTATATACACATCTATTTCTATAACACTTGTAAAACAAAGAAAGAAACTTGCCATCAACCACAAAAAAACACAACAACAACCAAAAAAAAAAAAAAAAAGCTGCCTCTCATGCTTCTGAAGTTTGGGCTAGGCCACCATTTTGTTTTATTATGAACACATATTGTGGATGAACCCTAATTGAGCTTGCCTNGCATTCTATTGACCAAAAGAAGAATTAAATACTTGGCTTTCTTAATTGCTAAAGTAAAGATTCTTTCTTGGTTCAATAATATTGAGTTGGAAAATGTGTCCTAATCAATCACGAACTGATTGTGTTGCGTAATATTGTGTATATACACATCTATTTCTATAACACTTGTAAAACAAAGAAAGAAACTTGGCATCAACCACAAAAAAACACAACAACAAAAAAAAAAAAAAAGCTGCCTCTCATGCTTCTGAAGTTTGGGCTAGGCCACCATTTTGTTTTATTATGAACACATATTGTGGATGAACCCTAATTGAGCTTGCCTCGGTGTTTTCAGTTCCTAGGACCAGGCCGGCCAGCCCTGGCCCAACTGGTAAATTTCATATACAATATCTGACTCAAGTCAATCAACCAGCAAGAGTAGAAGCAATAATTAATTTTGAAAGTAACTTTTGGATAAAAGTGGCCTTTTAGGCCTTGGCTTGGGTAGTAATGGATGGGGTCGGTGGATTGTAATGAGCGTTACCTTTATTAATATAATAAAGTAAAAAATGATATGAAGTCTCTATGTTTATGTGACTGAAGTTAAATAAATATATATATATATATTGAGTTTGTTAAGAGATTCCAATCTTGAAAATATCCTATTTTACTCCTGAGGCAGCTTGTGATGATTGTGGCAATACAAAGTTATTCTCAGATAAAATATACGCAAGCAAACATCCCTGTTCCGCAGAACCAAAAAAGGAAAACTAAAAAGAAAAAAAAAAAAAAAAAGGGAGACCAATCCAGGTGTTGATTGCCTTCTGAATTCTGTCTCTACTTTACCTTGGATGCCATACACCCTAGAGCTGCCTTAGGTGTGGCAATGGCTGCAGCAAATGCTTGATTGAGTTACCTTAGAAACATCTTTTTAAGGTAAGGTAATGGTGGGAAAGATCCATTATAAAGAAACAAATAGTCATTCAGAACATTGTACAGCACAGGAGTGACTCATTATATATATCACTTGTGACAACCTTTGCTGAAGGAAAGCCAACAGCTACTGAAAAAAGCTCAAAACAAGATGGCAGCAATGTATAATATTCTCTATCAAGATATAGAGGGACCCGAGTGTGGGATCTGAGTTATTTTAATAGATACATTGGATTGCAGGACTTTCTGGAGGTTCAAAATGCAAAATTACTTGGGGCATTACTGGCTATGTATCTTCATTCGAAAACAGGACTGCTTAATAATAGCAGAAACTCTGAAACCAAAACTGACCGCATGACTATATATAGCATACCATCGAGTGAAACTTGATCAACAAAAAATTGCCAAAACAGATTTGTCAAAACAGATGCATAATGACTGTAGAGAACTACAAATAATAGACATTTAATACAGGGAACTAAAGGAATACAAAAGAAAAATGCTAGAAACAATTTCTTCGTATAAATCTCTTATAGGAGCATAGATGCCAAGTTTTGGGATACTGTATCCCGGATCCAAACCCGTGTATTTGCAAAAACTAATTTGCATCATTTCTTTGTATGTAAATACTAAATAGCATTACTCATTCTTGTTTTTATTCATCCGAAGATAGTTTCATTGTTAGGATCAGGCAAACCTTTTAGTACATCTCTTAAAGCATGGCAATGGCTATCACACATGTGGTCTGAAATTAAGTTGCTCGAGAGCACTATCCTCTGAAAATGTTCGTCTGGATGCATCTTCCAAAGTGTGAAAAATGCCCTGCTGATGCCAGCCTGAGTGTCAGCATTCCTCTTTAGATAGAAAACGGTCCCTGGGACAAATAACTCTTCAGACACTGTAGAGGTAGCTCCTTCCATTTCGATCGCATCATCATTCTCCATTGTGTTGGAGGTTAAAGTGGATGCAGGAGCAGCAGGGGACTCCTTTATGAAGGAACCATCTGTTCAAACACCACCACAGCATTTGGTGAGAGAGGGAGAGAGGTTTGAACTCGAGAGCCACCAATTCTTAAAATGCCCAGGGAAAAGAAATTCCAACTTCTAATTATACGGAACTCAGAATTCCAGACATCTCAACATTTAGAGCATAATAACCAATTACAGAACCACAAAGATTAACAATCGCTAAATCTATATCTATCTACATATGAACAGAGTCCCCATTGTTTGACAAGGCCGCAATCCATGAAAAGAGAAGGGAACAAGCATGTTCAAAAAGCCTAAAGAACGTCCTCTAATAGCTATTAGAGTCACACCGCTAATAGCACCATGCCAACAAGCCAACAAGTCCACCTCCCATCGGGGGGGCATGATTCAATCAATGCCCATAGATCCCCAAACACCTTCTAGTGAATCAAAAGACATCAATACTTTCTCCACCCTGTTTATACAAGGGGCAAACCAGTCTGTTATTATGGCACTCCTCTTTGTCAAGTTATCTAATGTTAAGATATTCCTCAATGCTACCAACCAAACAAAGAAGGATAAATCTTCTAACCGGTCAGCCGTTTCACTCTAAAAAACAGCCTTCCAATGACTGAGTGCCACGTAGGCGTTTCACTAATTATAGGAAATGCTCCCACTGCAGTGGATCACGCACGGCTACCATCCCTCCTCTCCATCCCCTTGCACAGACAGAGCTCACACGGAAAGTTACCCTCT
>QEOT01002315.1:64044-74933 GCA_003123785.1 Pterocarya stenoptera | reverse complement strand
AAAAAAAAAAAAAAAAGGGAGACCAATCCAGGTGTTGATTGCCTTCTGAATTCTGTCTCTACTTTACCTTGGATGCCATACACCCTAGAGCTGCCTTAGGTGTGGCAATGGCTGCAGCAAATGCTTGATTGAGTTACCTTAGAAACATCTTTTTAAGGTAAGGTAATGGTGGGAAAGATCCATTATAAAGAAACAAATAGTCATTCAGAACATTGTACAGCACAGGAGTGACTCATTATATATATCACTTGTGACAACCTTTGCTGAAGGAAAGCCAACAGCTACTGAAAAAAGCTCAAAACAAGATGGCAGCAATGTATAATATTCTCTATCAAGATATAGAGGGACCCGAGTGTGGGATCTGAGTTATTTTAATAGATACATTGGATTGCAGGACTTTCTGGAGGTTCAAAATGCAAAATTACTTGGGGCATTACTGGCTATGTTATCTTCATTCGAAAACAGGACTGCTTAATAATAGCAGAAACTCTGAAACCAAAACTGACCGCATGAATATATATAGCATACCATCGAGTGAAACTTGATCAACAAACAATTGCGAATATTTTCCCAAACAGATTTGTCAAAACAGATGCATAATGACTGTAGAGAACTACAAATAATAGACATTTAATACAGGGAACTAAAGGAATACAAAAGAAAAATGCTAGAAACAATTTTTTTTTTTTTTTGATAAGTAAAAATGCTAGAAACAATTTCTTCGTATAAATCTCCTCTAGGAGCATAGATGCCAAGTTTTGGGATACTGTATCCCGGATCCAAACCCTTGTATTTGCAAAAACTAATTTGCATCATTTCTTTGTATGTAAATACTAAATAGCATTACTCATTCTTGTTTTTATTCATCCGAAGATAGTTTCATTGTTAGGATCAGGCAAACCTTTTAGTACATCTCTTAAAGCATGGCAATGGCTATCACACATGTGGTCTGAAATTAAGTTGCTCGAGAGCACTATCCTCTGAAAATGTTCGTCTGGATGCATCTTCCAAAGTGTGAAAAATGCCCTGCTGATGCCAGCCTGAGTGTCAGCATTCCTCTTTAGATAGAAAACGGTCCCTGGGACAAATAACTCTTCAGACACTGTAGAGGTAGCTCCTTCCATTTCGATCGCATCATCATTCTCCATTGTGTTGGAGGTTAAAGTGGATGCAGGAGCAGCAGGGGACTCCTTTATGAAGGAACCATCTGTTCAAACACCACCACAGCATTTGGTGAGAGAGGGAGAGAGGTTTGAACTCGAGAGCCACCAATTCTTAAAATGCCCAGGGAAAAGAAATTCCAACTTCTAATTATACGGAACTCAGAATTCCAGACATCTCAACATTTAGAGCATAATAACCAATTACAGAACCACAAAGATTAACAATCGCTAAATCTATATCTATCTACATATGAACAGAGTCCCCATTGTTTGACAAGGCCGCAATCCATGAAAAGAGAAGGGAACAAGCATGTTCAAAAAGCCTAAAGAACGTCCTCTAATAGCTATTAGAGTCACACCGCTAATAGCACCATGCCAACAAGCCAACAAGTCCACCTCCCATCGGGGGGGCATGATTCAATCAATGCCCATAGATCCCCAAACACCTTCTAGTGAATCAAAAGACATCAATACTTTCTCCACCCTGTTTATACAAGGGGCAAACCAGTCTGTTATTATGGCACTCCTCTTTGTCAAGTTATCTAATGTTAAGATATTCCTCAATGCTACCAACCAAACAAAGAAGGATAAATCTTCTAACCGGTCAGCCGTTTCACTCTAAAAAACAGCCTTCCAATGACTGAGTGCCACGTAGGCGTTTCACTAATTATAGGAAATGCTCCCACTGCAGTGGATCACGCACGGCTACCATCCCTCCTCTCCATCCCCTTGCACAGACAGAGCTCACACGGAAAGTTACCCTCTTCAGCATTCTCTCCGCCACTCTCTCCGCCCCCTCTCTCCGTCGTTTCTCTCCGTCGTGATTTGGTATTTCTGTGAACTGGTATTTCTTTGCACATTTCCAGATTTTGTCCATGAGAGTGCTGTCGTGCTGGTTTTTCTTTGCAAATTTCTTTGATTTCCTATTTTGTGCTTCTTGATGTTGTCCATGTGTTCTTTCATTTTCTTTTCTTGATTCGATTTATATATATTACCTGATGTTATTTTGCTGTTGGATTTATATATAAACACCCCTCTCCGCCCCCCCTGTTGGATTTACATGGAAGTGATTCTGAATGTATGATTTGAAGCTTCCATGTTGTTTCTTGTTCTGGCTCTTGGAGGTGAAGGGAATATATTTTCTATCAGTATGTGTAAGATTGTTGTGATGTAATGAGGAAGGATGGAATTGTAAGGTTGGTCCGCTGTATTCATAAATGGAAATGGACGCCAAGTGTTTGATAAAAAGCTCAAACGAAGTCAGTAAACAAACTAATTTACTTTACATGCTGTAATGTTGGCGATGGATAGAGAGGACGGCGGAGAGGGGCGATTTCGTATACTGGAGGCGGCAATTTTGTATACAGGACGATACGAGGGCTGAAGGCTCCAAAACGTGTGTTACAGGACTCTTGATCGGGTGTGATGATCTTTGATTAACTTGTGTGTAGTTGCTGACATGGCGGCCTTTCATTTGTGGGCTGTTAAACACTTAAAAATAGACCGACCGCTCCAAAGCGTTGCTCAACAAAGAATGCTACCCTTGATTGTGCCTTATTTCTCCAAATCTTTTTCCAAGGAAAAGAGAGGTCATCTCGAGGGAAAAGTGCTTTTGGTAGAAAGACCTGACATAAGAAATCTGTCTCTAGGAAGGAATCAGGCACATTATATCAACTGTATCTCTTCTTTGTGTGAAATAGTACAAACAATAAAGAACAAAGACATCATGCAAAGTTCTGCTATCAAAGCCTCTTTACAATGAGAGATACTATACAATGTCGAGAAAGCTATCTTCAACAGCTAGTCTCCACCATATATCATGGCAGAATGATCAAAGAAACCAAGCAAAATCCCTGCTCCCCCGCCCTCTTCTAATACTTTTTCACACCCCCACCCAATTGCAGGCTTACCTCATTAGAACACCAGCCTCCACACAGCCCACCATAATTGACTTCTGCCACCAATCTTCACAATGCCTCGATGGTATAATACCATAACCACTTACCCACTTACAAAATTACAAATTTCTGACCCCCAAGCCACCCGAATAAAGAGGAGCACAAATCCTTACCACTTGACAAGGGTGTACTTGAATTCATCGCTGACTCTCCCCCATAAGAAATCCCGCTTAAGTTTGTTAAGACAATGGAAAATGCAAACAAGAATGGGAAACAATGACAAATACTTTGCGAGAGTGATCTACGCACCCTTGGATAAATAAAGTCTCCTCCACCCAGCCAATCGATGCTCCATTATCTTAAAAATACCATCCCTTATGTATTTTGCCTGGTAAGGGGTCCCTAGCAAGAGAGCCAGGTACTTTAAAGGCAGAGAAGACCCCTCACATCCAATGAAATGAACCAATCCTCATATATTGTCCATTGCTCCAACCAAGACTAATTCTGATTTGTCCAATTAATTCTCAACCTCAACACAACTTCAAAGCACAAAAATAGACAACACAAGCGATGAAGTTGATCTGGATAGGCCCCACAAAAGATCAAGGTGTCATCTATAAAAAGAAGGGGAGACAAAACAAGCTCTTCATTATTCATGGACCCCTCTGAGGAGCCCAATAGAAGTCTCCTACTCACAGCAATGGACATCTTTTGACTCAATGCCTCCTTGACCATTACAAAGAGTAGGAAGACTCTTCTACGTAAATCCCAGACAAGTTTGTTTTCTTTTTTTGAGACTTAGATATTGTAGAAGGTACATGTTTATGATTGTAGTTCCCACACACACACACATATATATATGTTCATTTATATCATGATCAAGTTTCAAACTTATTTTTCACATTGTTTCTTTGTCTGTATTCCACAGTTAATGTTTTCTTTAGTCACCGTAAATTTATTTTAGATGATATAATTGTCTACATTTCTTTTTTTGATAAGTAAATGTAAAATCTAAGTTTGAACCAATGGTATAATCTAAAGATACAATTGACTGAAGTTTAACACAAAAGTGCCTGGCAAGCTTGGGGGAGTGCAGGGCAAGCTTACCAGAAGAAGTTCTATTGTTCCCAAGGATTGCATAATCAGCCAGTTTCCAAGCTACATCTTGCACCGTAGACACAACCTGCTTTGCATTGGTAACTAAATTTATTACATTTTCCCAATCTTCCTTTTCAACCACACTTTTCCTGTCAAAATGCAAAAAATAAATTTCATAAATCCTATTCCATTAGCATCCATATAAAAGTGATGGCTCTGACAGAAGAAGCAACCTTCTATATACAGATGAACCTACCATCAATAGCTGGCACCTCCATAAGTAGGGTGATCTCCATCCTTTATTTTTTACTTTAAAGTTCCTAGATGAAAAAAAATGCTTAAAGTGCTCACCAACTACCTCCTCCAAACATTACTAGATTATTTTAAAATGATACTGACTTGTAAGGATGCTTTAAAAAATATTGCCTAATAAACTATTGGTTGGTGTTTAGGCGTTCTGATAATTTCTACAAAATTTAAAAGATGATCAATGTTCTTGTGATGGAACTTAACAATGTAAAATGTCTGAAAATTACATTGGAAGACTTGATTCAATTTTGTGATAAGTTATAAGGCAATACACAAGGGTTTGATCATGTAAGAAAAAGTAAATAAAATACATATGAAAATATAGGGTCCTACAGAGGGAGAAATAAAAAGAAAATAAAACATATCTGAAAATCTAGTGTTTATCCAAAGGGGGGAATTTCTGGAATACATTTTGAAGATAATGTAAGCCCCTTTAATACAATTTGCCTCCATGATGACAATGGAAACCAATAGCATTGACAACATCCAATGTATGCATATTTTCATTTCCTGCTCCAACTAATATAAGGAAGGACATTGTCATATTGATTACAAATTTCCAAAGAGCATCAATCTCAAATTGCAAGTTCAAACTCCTGAATATTTACTTATCAAAAAAAAATCTTTTGAAATTCAGAAACAGTTTGCAAGTCCTTAAGAATTAAGAGACTAAGAGAAGAAGAAATGCACTACAACTTTGGTTGCAAATATGAAAGAATTTCCTGGAATAAATGCTGCATTTGATTTCTAATTCTTTTTGGCACCCAGATGGCCTTTATTCCAAAAAACACAAGCATACGTCATAGGCGCACTGGATTTAGCATGTCACTGAAGAAAAGTAGTAGTAGCTTCTGTAGATGCTAGCTTTAGCTTACCAATCAGTTTGAAGGATTTCATTCCTTAGCCTTCTTAGAGAAGCTGCACTTAACCTAGGTACAATATCATCCTGAACAGAGCCAAGAAAAAAAAAATGATAAGAGAATAAAAACAAAATAGGTAAAACAAAGAAAAGATTCCCAACCAAGAATTTTATTTAAGTTAAAAGGCTTTGCCTCTTCCAAAATAACATAACTAACATACTTTTAAAAGCATTCGCATACCTGCATAACAACAGTGGTAACATAATCAGAGCAGCTTTCAGCAAGTTCTCTGGAGACACAAGGGGGAGTGGCATATCCAACAGCAGAAACAATGTCCGGGCTGAATCCGAGTTCCTTAGCTGACTTTCTGCGGAGCATTATTGCTAATAAAGAAGCAGTAGCACCTCCAAGAGAATGACCCACAAGTCTTAACCTATATCCCTGTCAATGAATTAGGCTTGTTACAATGATAGGATAGAAAGAGAAAAATCTGAAAAACAGATAAAAGATAAATCTTCACCACCTCATATTTCTCCAAGCAGGTCCTGATGGTTCCTATCTCATGAGTAAGAAACCAACGAGCAGCTTCAGCTGTGCCAAAGTGGGTGGAATCTGCTTCAAATGTCACTTCTCCATCACTCGAAGAAGCAATATCAGTGATAAGATCATAGATAGTTTGAGTACCACGGATTCCAAGAATCAAAAGTTTCCTACAGTCGTCGATTGCAATGTAATATCCAGGCCTCATCAGACTGGAATTGTTTACGAACTTCAAAACATTGCTTTCCCTAATCATGCTGTTCCTTGCAAGACCTGAAGCATTATACTTATAACAACCTCTTGCTAACTCCAGATGGTAGATGAGATCTTCCACCTAAATTAAGAAACCATAACCTAGTAAGAACTTTGGATAACTGAAACAATATTCTTAAATATATATCATCAATAACCTAACAAGGGCATAGAATTCACTATTGAAGCGGATGAGATCTGAATGCCCTTAACATCTTCGAATGGATTTGTGGATGCTTGATGAAGATATATAAGATATAAGCCGATTGTAAGATCACTCAAGCTCCAATCATGGATTCCAATCTTACTCCATTGAATGCTTGCAATGATTTCTGCAAGCGATCGACTATCAGGAGGGGCTTTGTTTGTGACTCCATCTCCTGCAAATTTCGATTACCAAATAAGTCTCTATCATCACCATAGATCATTTACTGTTAGATGCTTGTTCCAAGGATCCAAAGTTGGGCAAGTTAACTCATATAACACGACTCTGCCAGAGTGCCATGATTGATTCATATGGTAAGCCAAGCATAGCACATCAGCACAAGCAATTCCATCAGATGAAAAACAAATCTAACATAAACAGACCTGTTGGCAGAGCCCACCTACACAACTGAAGGGCCGGTTCAAAAGCTTTTGTGAGCCAAGCAAGCTCCAACCTACACTTTCTATTACTCAGATCTTCATTTTCACAACTGTATTTGCTGAGCCTAGAATCATTGCTCATCTTGTTGACAACTTTAGACCCCACAGAAACTACTTTCATGACATCTGCTTCTTTGTCTGCTTTCGACTGTTGCGACTGAAACTGATTAAGAACGCTATATGCAACACTTTGATACCTTCCCTGTCTCTTCAGAATCATTTTAGTGTAATCTGTCAAAGCACATGATATCAATAAACAAATTTTCTAATACAACGAAACAAGGAAAAAAACCCTAAGTTTGGCCCACTCTTGATCCTTCACACTGGGTAAAGTCAGTTTTTCTCTAAACTTTATATTGGAGTATAGAAGTATGACTTTGAGTTGTTAAGTCTATATCAAAAGTAGTCACCTGAGTGAAATAGTTTCTTTTCTCTTTTATTTGAGCTTGAGAGTGAGTAAATGATATAACATAACAGAAATTTAGGCCGTTGTATCCCGACAAACTACATGTGTTTTTGGCACTCACATGTGGAAACCAAAATTGCTTAGTATTTCTTGCAACATTATTACTCCCATAAGGTTATGGACTTCACTACCTATAAATTAGCTCTCATTACTTACAAGTTTTGAGTTTAAAGTTGATAGTCTCACGTCAAGTACAAACAACAAGAGTACTGGTTAATGTAACATCTCTGAGGCCAAACTCATTGACGTAAGTTTCTGGGTGAAGTTGGGTAGTCAACATATCATATCAAGTGACTTCTTGATGTTTATATTTACAATTAGTGATATCAAAGCTAACAATGGTGTGCGGGAAAGTGAATAGTGTTCCTCCGTATCATATTACACATATCTTTGGCAGTTGGGTCGAGATAAAATGCATCGAATGGACAAGCCCTCACAGTATATACAAGGGATTCTGAAAAAAGGCCCGTAGTACAGCGTGAAGTTTGATAAAAGCTTCCAGCAGGAAATTATGGTCATTGTGGTAGAGGTTCACAAGTGCGGGGCAGATTCAACCTCAAGTCGAGTAAAAACAACTACACGAACTGGGGTTTAACGATTTCTTGCAACAAGAGTGGGCGATTACTATAACATTATCGAAATTATATAAGGCTGCGTATTTGGGATGAAGCTGCGTATCAAGATACATATGAAGGCAAGAATAACAAATTACTTTGACAATTAAAGCAGAAGCAGCAAAGAAAAACCGCAAAAGAACATTGAATTGCTATACAAAGCAGAAAATGTATCGCTTCATTGTCCCTAATACCTTCAAGAAAATAAAGAGTCAACAAAAACAAAAAATCCAAGCCCAATAGTTTGAACCATAAAGTATGAAGAAAACAAAAACCAGAGCTTTCAAGGAGAAGAAGCAGTTACGAATACGATGGAAGGTACGATTTTGTTAGGAACCCTAAGTGCAGAGAGGGGACACGAAGTAAAGAAGGGGAAGAACTGAAGTGAAGTATGCGAACTGGGTTGTAGTGTAGTGGATGGCTTGTGGGACGGCATCGTCTTCAGTAACGTTAGTGGGTCTTAAAGTTAATAGTGGGTTGTTATCAAGTGTAAGACGATGCGTTTTGGTTTTACAGAATAAATTTAGGCTCGTAAAAAACGCACCGTTTGGGTATATATAACCAGACAATATGTTCTGTCGTTGGAGTGGAAGGCAGGTAGGGGTGGGCAGGGGGACCCGTACCCTGCTACCCCGCCCCTATCTGCCCGGCCATCCGCTCCGCTCTATATATATATAAAAATAATATTTTTTTATATTTATATATATAAATAAATATATTATATATAGATATATATACAATTTATTAAAGATTTGAAATTGTATTCAAGTTATTGGATTGTCTTGATCTCTTAAACCAACCTTTATATAGGAGGTCAAGGTAATACAATAGTCATACTTAAGCAATGTGAGACTAAATACTAAGTCTTACATTGATTAAGTATGACTATTATATGATTTAGTATTTAGTCTCATATTGCTTAAGTATGACTATTGTATTTTCTTGACCTCTTATATAAAAGTTAGCTTAGAAGATTAAGACAATCCAAAATATAACTTAAATGAGTTTAAGTTTTTTTTGTATTTATAAATTTAATTTATAATTTAAATTATATTATAATTTGGATAAAAAATAAAATAATTTTTTAGACCCAAAGTGTTTGGATCAAAAATAAAATAATTTTTTAGACCCGAAGTGTTGGTCTACCCGCCCGCACCATACGGGTAGCAGCTCTAAAGGCAGGGGAGGTTAGCCTTGCCTGGGGGGAGTTTGTTAGGGAATCATTTATATGGGCAAGGGAGGCACTTGGAGGAGGGGTCTTTTGATCTTAAGTCCACTATCAATAGCTTGTAGCAAGAAGAAGAAATTGCCTCAAACAATTCCAACGCGATTCTATGTTAATGCATTCAGTCTTTATTCATAGATGTTGCCTATAGATGTTGCCTCTTTCTCATTTCATCAAACACCTTGTGTGCATTCGGTTTATTCATTGCAGCCACCTTCTCCCATTTACATACGATCTCTTTATTACAATACAGTGAAGATAGGAAAATTCATTATTATAAGTGGTATCACATATCCAATTGATCCTACCAATACCAGAAAACCAAATCCATATACAAATTCATACTTACAACCCAAAAACCACATATACAAATTCATCACAGTCCACAAACCCACCATCCCATAAAACCACACCCAAACAGACCCTCAGCAACCATACTCACCAAACCAAAAAGCACCATGGCCAAAGGGACCAAATCTAAACAGCACCAAGAACACCTTCAACAGCAGGTTGATGGCTTGGAGGAGAGTCATCAGGCAACTCAAGCTTGATTCAAAACCATTGATGAGAGGCTGGACCAACTCATTGAAATGGTGTGGACCCTGGTCACTTATAACGGGAACGTGAATAGAGACCTACACAATCAACAAGATCATGAGCAGTTACAGTAGAGGGGGCCGAATCTAAGAGGTATTCGTCTAGACTTTCCTCACTTTAATGTTGAAAGAAAACCCACCCAAGTGGGTTTTCAAAGCATCTCAATACTTTAAATTCCATCAAACCAACCCTGCCCAAAAATTATTAATAGCATCCTACCACATGCAAGGGGTAGCATCGGTATGGTACCAAGAAGGTTCAGATACAACACAGTTTGTGAATTGGGTGACCTTGGTGTGTATTATGTTGGTTCGTTTCGGACCCACGGCTTATGACAATCCTATAGAAACATTGACTCAATTGAAACAAACCACCACAGTGGCAGCCTATAAAGCCAGTTTTTAGGCTTTTTCAAATTGATTAAGGGGGTTCTCAGACCACCACAAACTGAGTTGCTTTCTCAGTGGGCAGGAGGATAAAATAAGGTTGCCTCTATATATGTTTAACCCACATAACTTGACTACAAGGTTCGGGTTAGCCCGAATTCAAGAGGAATACTTAGCTAAGAAGCCTATGAAGTTTTTGGGTGAGAAGGCCCCATTTTATTCTGACAACAACACTAATTCATTTGGATAGTTTGGGGATAGTAGCAGTCGAAACCAGAAATTCAATCCTCCCATTAAAAAAGTGCTCTCGACTACGATGGATGAAAAATATAAAAAATGACTTTGTTATCATTGCGACGAGAAGTGGAGTCCCGCTCACTTTTGCAAAAGTCCAAAAGTATATCTTCTATGAGGCATAAAGGAGCTCCAAGAGTCGGAGGGGGATGAAGAAGTAGCTATTGAAATGGCTACTGAAATGGACTTGAAACAAAAGATCATTTTGGTGGAACCCGAGATATCCTTGAATGCAATCATGGGAACTCCGAGCTCAAGGACTATATGACTGGTTGGGTGGATTGGGAGTGCACAAGTGGTGCTTTTGGTGGATTCCGACTCTACACATAGTTTTTTGGACCATCTATTGCTTAGGCTGCTAAGTTAGGTATCAATGAAGCTAATAAAATTGTCGTTAAAGTCGCTAATGGGAAAATGGTGCAAAACTTAGACTACTACAGCAAAGTTAAAACCAATGTGCAAGGTATTTCATTTAACCCTTCTTTTTATGTTTTACCTTTGGGTGGTTATGATGTGCTCCTTGAGGTAGATTGGTTGGAGAC
>QEOT01002315.1:48747-63232 GCA_003123785.1 Pterocarya stenoptera | reverse complement strand
GATACCACCAAATCAGGGTGGTACCTGAGGATGTGGCAAAAACAACTTTTAAGGACTCACAAAGGATACTATGAGTTCCTCGTGATGCCCTTTGGGTTAACTAACGCCCCATCAACCTTTCAAGGGTTGATGAATGAGGTCTTCCAACCGTATTTGAGGAGATTTGTATTAGTATTTTTCGACGATATACTACTATATAGTAGGTGCTAGGTAGGTCATGTGATGCATTTGAGGGTGGTGCTGGAAACACTAAATAAAAATCAATGTACATAAAATTGTTAAAGTGCCAATTTGGGGTCACCGAAGTAGATTACTTGGGGCACATAATTAGTGAAAAAAGAGTTATGGTTGACCCACTGAAAGTGGCTGCTACGTTGGATTGGCCTATATCAATGAATGTTAAGTCCTTACGAGATTTTTTGAGTTTGACAGGTTACTACTGCAAGTTTATTAAGAGTTATGGGACCATTGTTGCACCGTTAACAGATTTACTAAAAAAAATGCATTTGTGTGGAATAAGGCTGCCATGAAGGCCTTTGAGGAGCTGAAATTGGCTGTGACACAACCCCCAGTCCTTAGGTTGCTGAATTTCACTCAACCATTCATGATTGAGTGCGATGCTAGTGGAAGGGGAATGTCGATAGTTTTAATGTAGACAGGGTAGCCACTTGCCTATATGAGCAAGGCTTTGAAAGGTAAGGAACCCATTCTTTCCACATATGAGAATGAGCTCCTCGCATTAGTGACGGTGGTAAGGAAATGGAGGCTCTATCTTCTAAGGCAATTCTTTGTAATTAAAAGGGACTAGCAGGCCCTAAAATTTTTGTTGGAGCAAAGTGTGAGAACAGTAAATCAGCAAAAGTGGGTGAATAAGTTAATGAGGTATGACTTTGTCATTGTTTACAAATAAAGAAAGGAAAATGTAGTGGCGGATGCATTGTTGAGTAAAGGGGAAGAGAATGAGCTGAATGAAGAATCATTGGCTATGATATCATTTCCAACACCCAAATGGATAGAGGAACTTAAGACCAGCTATGAAGGGTCAATTAAACTACAGGAGGTCCTTAAACAACTAAGGGAAGGTACTACTCCAGTGAAAGGTTATCATTTGCAGCAAGACTGTTATTGAAGAAGGGCAAAATCATAATTGCAGATGACTCATCATTTAAGGGTAAAGTTTTGCAACATATACATGATAATCTGTTAGGGGGCCACTCGAGTTATCTAAAAACCTACCAAAGAGCTAAGTGAGATTTTTACTAGAGTGGGACGAAAAGGGACATAAAAAAAGTTGTACGAGAATGTGTAATTTATCAAGCAGTAAAATATGAAACATCTCCACCAACTGGATTGGTGCAACCCTTGCCTGTGCCTCAACAAGCTTGGACAAGCATTTCTATGGATTTCATAGAAGGTCTTCCCATGCCCAGTGGTTCTAATGTGATCCTAGTTGTTATAGATAGGTTCACAAAATTTGGGCATTTTATACCATTGTCTCATCCTTACACAGTAGTTGGGGTGACTGGTTTGTTTGTGAATCATGTCTTCAAGCTTCATGGGCTTCCCCGTACGATTTCGACAGATCAAGACCCGATCTTTATGAGTTCTTTTTGGCAATCTTTTTTTCTCATTACAAGGATTAGCTCTCAACCTCAGCTCGACTTACCACCCTCAATTGGATAGGCAGACCAAGGCCCTTAACAAATGCTTAGAGGGTTGTCTACAATGCTATGCTGGAACTAAACCCCAGAGGTGGTCACAGTGGCTACCATTCGTTGAATGGTGGAACAACACTTCTTACCACACAGCCACCAAAATGACACCTTTCTAAGCCTTATATGGGTACCCCCCACCACTACTGCTATTTTATATACCGGGTACTTCAGCCAACCAATCCGTGGATCAAACACTATAAAACAAAGATCATATTCTCAAAATACTGAAAGGAAATCTCGAAGGGGCCAAAAACCGTATGAAATTACAAGTTGATAAACACATATCAAAGAGAAATTTTGAAGAATGGGACTGGGTATACCTAAGGTTGCAATTGTTCCGACAGAAGTCTATCACCTACCGCCGTAACATGAAACTATCTCCTCGGTATTTTAGGCCTTTCCAAGTGGAGAAAAAGATAGGAGAAGTAGCCTACCATCTCAAGCTGTCAGCTTCCTCTCAAATCCACCACACCTTCCAAGTGGGAAGTGCAGCTTAGCCATTAACGACTCTTCTACCAGTTGATTCAAATGGAGAAGTCCTTCCTGAGCTGGAGTTTGTGGTGGATCGGTGTTGGAGAAGGGAGGGGAATAGAGTAAAGTTTTGAAAATCGTTCCGTTCTAGCCGGAATGGCCATAATTTTTCGTTCTGAAACTGTGTAGCTATATATTTCGTATTGGGTTAAATTTCGATGGTTTCGGTTCCTTTCAGGACATTCTAGCCTGATTTCAAAATTTCGGCCGAAATGAGGGTTTCGGTCCAAAATTGTAAATATGATGATTTTTTTATAAATATGTTGAATCTCATGGTACAACAAGAAAAAATTGAAACTCTTGATTGATCTCCACTGTCCACATTACGATGATGCCATATCCACAACGTCGCAACTCGATCACGTTGCAGCTCCTTTTGCTCTGTCCTCTACGCAACAATTCCATTTCAAAATCCATATAGGCATATGCTTTATAGTTAACTTCTACATGCTTTATAGTTCTACAACCCCATCAAATACTTTAACTGAATCCTATGGAAAGTGGATCAAACAATTACTAAAATATATGGAAAGTAGTTCCCAAATGTGATGTAGTGCGTGGGCACGAATGATTGAGTACTGAGTTAGGGAAATATGTTTGGGAAAATAAAGATCTTGGAAATATGTTGGTGTTGGGATTGGGAAAGCACTTGTTGGTTTTCTTGGTGGTCTTTACAATTGATTGCTCTGAACTCCACTAGGAATTGTCTAAGACTCTAAATACTTTTTAATGCACTCTTGATCGATTTAGAATTTTAGACGCTTGAAATGTTGCCTCGTAGTTAAAATTAATTGTTGTTAGGAAACATATACTCATATTTGTTATGGTATTTGATTATGACTCACCTGAATACTCATAATTCAGAAAAATCAATAATATCAAAAGTCAATTTTGGAAACTTATTAGCATGCTTAAAGTTTTAAACACAAAAAAGATAAAAGATATACTCATTGTTGGTTCTTGACTTTATCATCTTTTTTATCATTATGTAGGAGTATATAAATGTCTAGTTATCAATCAAAGAGTGCTATTGCTACATCTGAGATAGTTACTCCTGCTAGATCAGAGGATCCAGTATGAACTCATGCAAGTGTAGTGTCAGGGGCAAGAAATAGTACTCAATGTTTCTATTGTAGCAAAACAATTAGAGGTGGTGGAGTCACAATGTTGAAGTATCATCTAAGTGGAATTTCAGGTGATGTAGAAGCATGTAAAAAGGTCCCTGATGATATAAAATGGCAAATGAAAGAGTTGGTCAATGAAACGAAAAAAAAAAACAGAGAAGAAAAGAAAAATAAACTTAGAGATTGGAAGCCATGTAGATTCACCATATGATGTGATATTAATGTTGATGATGATAATGAGGGACACATTCATGGTTCAAAAGGGAAAGGGAAGGAGAAAGTAGGTGGAAAGTCAATGACGACATTTAATAGATTTTTTGCTCCAAGAACAACTCCTGGATCTCAACCTTCTATTAAGAGTGTTATGTATTTAAAGAAAATGATTAACAAAGCAAAGATGACTCTAATAAAATTGGTGGTATGATGCTAATTTACCTTTCAATGCATCTCAATCTAAGTTTTATCAACCAGCTATAGATGCCATAGTTGTCATGCTTAGGTTTTGGCTTTAATGAGAAAAGACTTCACCAAAGGCCATGATTTATTTCGCCCTGCAGTCATAAGGTTTGCTACAATTTTTTTAAGTATTCAATGTTTACTTTTGTTTAAGAAAGAGTTTAGACAAATGTTTACTTGTAATAAGTGAGTTGTATTAGGTTATTCTAAAAGCAAGGTAGGAAAGGAGATAGTTGGGATTATTCTAGAAGATAGAGAGTTTTGGGCTCAATGTCAATTTATTGTAAAAATCAGTGAGCCTTTAGTTCGAGTAATATGACTTGTCGATAGGAAAGAAAAGCCTGTAATGAGATACTTATATGATGCAATGGACAGAGCCAAAAGGTATATAAAAGCAAGATTTAAGAACAAAGTTACTGCATATATGCCATTCATCAAGATCATTAATGCTAGGTGGGATAAACAACTTCATAGTCCATTACATGCGGTAGGTTGTTTTCTTAACCTTGAAATTTACTTGAACTTTTGATTTAAAAGTAAAAATTATGTTTCAAGAGGGTTTATGAAATGCATTATAAAGTTGAAACTTGATCCTAATAAGCAAGACGAGATAATTCAACAACTTGAATTGTATAAGAATGCAAACGGTGATTTTGGACAATTTTTAGCAATCCGTCAATAAGAAAAAATTAGTCCATGTAACCTCAATATCCTTTGATAAATAGTGTGAATCTATATTTTAATTCTTTTATTTAGTTTAAGTAATAATTTATAATTGCATTTTTGCTATAATTGCATGGTGTACTAATTTTGGAAATGAGGTTCAAACTCTTCAAAAGTTTGGAGTTCGCATACTAAGTCAATGTTGTAGTACAACTGGCTATGAAAGAAATTGGAGCACATTTGAGTTTATTCATTCAAAGAAGAATAATAGATTAGAGCATAAACATTTAAATGATCTAGTATTTGTTCGTTATAACTTGAAACTGCGCAAGAGATAAAAAAATTTCAAAAATAATGTTTTTTACTGTTAAAAAATATGTAACATTTTCACTTATATGTGACTTTTATTTTGGCAGAAACATAACAATGGGAAGAGATGCTCTAGATCCAATCAATCTTGAGAACATTGACTTAATGGAGGAATGTGTATGTGAAGAATCAGAGCTTATTGATGGGAAAGACTTGAATTGGGGAAGTATTGAGAAGTCATTAGTCTCACTAAATTTGGAAGATGATGATAATGTTGATCTTGATGTTGATGATGATGGTGGTGACATTCAAGAAAATATTTTGAGTAACATTTGGGATGTTGATCCTTTTTATCTGATCATCTGCCTTAATCTAAGACCTTCCATATGCGCATCCATTGACACTCAATTATAGAAGCTTGTTTAGCTAATTCCTTCCATATATTTTGTAATCAACATTTATGTGTAGTTACGCCATTATACAATCTGTAAATGATTATATATATGAAGACTCTCACCACTCTAAAGTGTGGTGGTTTCCAAACATTCTCATGGTATCAAGAGCATACCTGGATTAGCATCCCACGATCCCCAATGGCCTCTGATTCTTCTCCCACCCTCATTCCCTTCAACACCATGATTCACATAATTACCATCAAACTCTCCTCCAACTACCTCTTATGTAAAAGCCAACTTATTCCACTTCTCGAGAGCCAAGGTCTGCTGGATCATGTGGATGGTACCCTTGTGCCGCCACCTCCATTTGATCCTCCTACCTCTCAGACACCAAATGCAAAACACCTGGCATGGAAAGCCACCGATTAGTGCCTACTAAGTCTTCTCCTCTCCTCTCTCACAGAGGAAGCCATGGCTGAAGCCGTCGGCCTCTCCACAATCCGTGAGGTTTGGATCGCTCTTGAAAATACCTTCAGCCACCGTTCCAAAGCCCGTGAAATATGCCTCAAAATGACCTCCAATTGATGAAGCGCGGCACCTATCTAGTCACTACCTATTCCCGTGCCTTCAAGGCCTTATGTGATCAGCTTCATGTCATCAGTCGCCCTGTTGATGGAACCGACAAAGTTCACTGGTTTCTTCGTAGCCTAGGACCCAATTTCTCCAGTTTCTCTACTGCACAAATGGCACAAACACCTCTCCCTTGCTTCCCGGATCTTGTGTCCAAGGTTGAGAGTTTTGAACTCTTTAAAAAATCTCTCAAGACTCTGGCGCCTTCAGTTGCAATGTTCATCGCTACTTGTGGCTCTTCTGAACGCGGGGGTGACTCATCTCGTCCCCCAGCCATGAGTCCTTCAATCATAGGCAGAACCGCACCCAACCCACTCAAGGTCGCCATCTACCACGGTGCCAAATTTGCCGCTTGGAAGGCCACTATGCTGATCTGTGCAAGCAATGCTATGATCGGCTACAACATGACCCATCGGCGCAACTTGCAGAAGTCTTCAACGCTTCATGCTCTGTTTTTGGAAGTGAAGCTTCGGATTGGTTCTTGGACATAGGGGCTTCGGCCCATATGACTCCAGCCCACTCCACTTTGAACCAGTCCACCACCTACACAGGTAAAGATTGTGTAATTGTAGGGAATGGTGCGTCCCTACCTATTACCCACACTGGTAAAATTTTCCCTTCCCCAAAACTTCATTTGTTAGATGTTTTGGTTGTCCCTCACCTGACTAGTAAATTAACGCATGATTTTTCATTATTTGTTACATTTACTAATAATTTTTTTACTGTTCTGAATCACCAAACAGGAAAGGTGGTAGCAACCGGTAGACGAGATGGAGGCTTATATGTGCGAGAGCTTGAAAATTTCACTTCATGCTTCATATGACTTATGGCATGGTCGCCTTGGATATGTAAATCATTCTGTTATCTCTTTTTTAAATAAAAAATGACAGCTTTATCTTACCTCTTTATTGCCATCTCCCACATTATGTGATATATGCCAACTTGCGAAGAATCACCATTTGCCTTATTCTCGTAATAAACATAGATCCTCTAATGTTTTAGATCTTATTCATTACGATATATGGAGTCCTTCACCTGTGAAATCAAATTTGGGTTTTACCTACTATGTTTTATTCATTGATGATTATTCTCGTTTCACTTGACTTGATCCCTTAAAATTTAAATCTGACTTCTATGATACTTTCATCCATTTTCAAAATTTTGTGAAAAATCAACATTATGCTCGTATCAAAATTTTTCAAAGTGACGGTGGTGCAGAATTTACTAACAACTGCTTTAAAACTCATCTTCATACCTCTGGCATTCATCATCAACTCTCTTGTCCATTTACTCCCTCCCAAAATGGTCACACAGAGAGACATTGTCATGTGACTCTGACCGGTTTGGCCCTGCTTTTCCATTCTCACACTTCTCCTCACTTTTGGGTTGAAGCCTTTAGCATTGTAACTTACATCATCAACCGTTTGCCCACACTATTTCTTGGAGGTAAGTCCCCCTTTGAGCTTCTATATGGTTCCTTTCCAAATTATAAAATTTTTTTATCTATTTGGTTGTCGTGTATATCCTTGTTTACATGATTATATGCCTAACAAATTTTCCCCCCGTAGCATTCCTTGTATTTTTTTGAGTTACAACTCCTCTTACAAAGGCTTCCGTTGTCTTGACCCCACCACCTCTAGGCTATATATCACCCGACATGCTCAATTTGATGAGACTCACTTTCCCTTCCTCGATACCTCCCAAGCTCAACCCATCTCCTCCCTCCAATTTTTAAGTTTTTTAGAACCCAGTCTTCCCCTACAGCGTGCTCCCATCTTCCCCTACGCCCCATTCCCAGAATATTACATAATCCGGATCTAACCCGTATGGTATTTGTACTGATTCCCGTGGATGAGTCTTTGCAGGCCAATGAATCTCTTACAAGTCCATCTTTGCCGAACTCGGATCCTAGCCCTGCTTCTGTTAAGCTCACCACTGAGCTGCCTATCCCTGTTTTTGTTGCGGCTACTCCGATGGCTTCTCATCCCATGCTTACACGAGCCAAAACTGGTATTTTCAGAACTTGCCACCCGACGAATCTTGCTCTCTTGGGATCCCCTAGTCTTCTCTCTACTCTACTTGCATCCATTGAACTTAAAGGATTCAAATTTACTGCTAAGGATCCTACTTGGCTCGCCGCTATTGATGAAGAAATTCAAGCCCTGCAAAATAATCGTACCTAGATTTTGGTCCCTTGACCTGCCAACACCAACATTGTGGGTTCCAAATGGGTGTTTCTGACCAATACTTGCCTGATGGAACTATCGAGCGTTTCAAAGCTCGCCTTGTTGCCAAAGGCTATACATAGGTACCTGGTCTCGACTACACTGACACATTTAGCCTTGTTATCAATCAAGGCTACTACTGTCCGCATTGTACTCTCTCTTGCTGTGACCAACAAATGACATATCCGCCAACTTGATGTCAAGAATGCGTTTCTTAATGGTCATCTTACTGAACATGCCTGTATGGAACAATCTCCCGGGTATATGGACCCTCGCTTCCCCAATCATGTCTGTCAGTTGAAGAAAGCTCTTTATGGGCTCAAACAGGCTCCTTGTGCCTGGTTTCAGCGATTCAGCTCCTTTCTCCTTCAACTTGGTTTTTATTGTAGTCGTGCTGACACATCACTTTTTGTCTTTCACAGGTAGTTTGACATTATTTATTTGCTCCTTTATGTTAATGACATCATTATTATAGGCAACAATTCCTCTCTTCTTGGCAGCTTTACTCGTAAGCTTAATTCTAAGTTTGCTACTAAGAATTTGGGTTCTCTTAGTTACTTTTTTGGTCTGAAAGCTACATCCACCACTGATGGTCTATTTATCAGTCAGCTAAAATATGCACGGGACATTCTCACGCGAGCTCAGTTACTTGACAGCAAGCCTTTTCACACTCCCATGGTTGTTTCTTAGCACCTTCTGATGGTCCTTTGTTTTCAGATCACACTCTTTACCAATCTCTTGTTGGTGCTCTACAATATTTGACTATCACGTGTCCCGATATTGCTTATGTTGTAAACTCTATCAGTCAATTCCTGCACTCTCCGACTGAAGACCATTTTTTTGCTGTTAAGCGCATTCTTAATTATGTTAAGGGCACACTGTATTTTGGCCTTACTTTTTATCTATCTGCTGCTCCCGGTGCTTTAATCGCTTACTCTAATGCCAATTGGGTAGGATGTCCTGACACTCGTCGCTCTACCTCTGGTTATTCTATTTACCTTGACGATAACTTGGTTTCCTGGAGTGCCAAGAAGCAACCTACTGTTTCTCGTTCAAGCTATGAGTCTGAGTATCGTACCCTTGCTCTCACTACTACTGAACTTCTTTGGCTCACGCATCTCCTTTGTGACCTTAGACTTTCTCTTCCATAACAGTCTCTTCTCCTCTATGACAAAAAAAGCGCAATTTTCTTAAGTTCCAACCCCGTCTCTCACAAGCAGGCCAAACATGTTGAGTTAGACTACTATTTTTTTGGTAAACTTATGATTGCTGGCAAACTTTGCACCCAGTATGTGCCCTCTCACTTACAGGTTACCAATATCTTCACCAAAAGTATGCATTGGCCTCTTTTTCAATTTTTCTGCTCGAAGCTCCACGCTGTTCAAATCCGACCCTCAGCTTGCGGGGGGGTGTTGAGGATCCTCTGCCTTAATCTAAGGCCTTCTATATGTGCATCCATTGACCCTCAATTATAGGAGCTTGTTTAGCTAATTCCTTCCATATATTTTGTAATCAACATTTATGTGTAATTACACCATTATACAATCTGTAAATGATTATATATATGAAAGACTCTCACCACTCCAAAGTGTGGTAGTTTCCAAACATTCTCATTATTGATGAAGATGAATGATTATTTCTTTTAACAATTGGATTGAGAACTTATGATATTTTATTGAGCTTTATAAATATATGCGTTTAAGACTTGTATTGACTATTGAGAAGTATTATTAAGTTTATCAGGTATGTATGCTTTTAAGATTTGTATTGATTTTATTTTGGAATATAATTATTATATATATTATTCATATAACGTCTATCCCGAAACGGTACATCGAAATATATCGGTACCGAAATATTTCTTTCCAGTGCCTTAACCTGAACCGTCCCCAAAATGGAATTCAAAACTTTGGAATAGAGGGATCACAAAGGTTTTGGTCAAATGAAGGGGTTAGGGAATGAAGAAAACACATGGGAAAAATTATGGAGGTTTCAACAATTTTACCCACACGTTGTGGGCAAGGTGTTGTGAAGAAATGGGAGATTGTTAGGAACCCTAAGTGCAGAGAGGGTGACACGAAGTAAAGAAGGGGAAGAATTGAAGTGAAGTATGCGAACTGGGTTGAAGTGAAAGGATGGCTCGTGGGATGTCGTCGTCTTCAGTAACGTTAGTGGGTCTTAAGTTAATAGTGGGTTGTTATCAAGTGTAAGACTCAACGTTTTGGTTTTACAAAGGCAAAACGGTGCGTCCCAGTTAATATAGAATAAATTTAGGCTTGTAAAAAACACACCGTTTGGATATATATAATCTAACAGTGCATTTTGTCGTTGGAGTGAAAGGCAGGGGAGGTTAGCCTTGCTTAGAGGGGAGTTTGTTAGGGAATCAGTTATACGGGCAAGGGAGGCATATGGAGGAGGGGTCTTTTGATCTTGAGTCCATTGTTAGTAGCTTGTAGCAGGAAGAAATTGTCTCGAACAATTCCAACGTGATTGTATGCTAATGCATTCAATCTTTATTCATAGTTGTTGCCTCTTTCTCATTTCATCAAACACCTTATGTGCATTCGGTTTATTCATTGCAGCTATCATCCCATTTACATACCATCTCCTTATTACAATATAGCGAAGAATAGGAAGATTCATTACAGATTTATTGATTGGTAAGCCATTTCTTTGCAAGATGTTGTTCCTCTGTGTAATGGATTCGAGTCGTGTGGAATATATGATGGTGGCTCATCCGTATAAGTACCCGCAGCGAAAGCTCCAATCAAGAGGAGGGAGCCTATAAAATTAGACATCAATTTCCATCACATGTATAAAAAATTAAAATTAAAATAATTTTGGTGCGATATTTTTATCAAGTGTGTTAAGCTCACAACGTCTATTTGGGCTGTGTAAGAAATGTTAAAAAGTGATTAAGTAATTTAAAAAAAAATTAATAGAAAAATAGAGTATTTAAATATTATGTATTAAAATATTTTTTAATTTTAAATAAATTAAAAATATATATTTTCAAAAAAATTAGATTATTTTGAATGCTAACTTTTTAATTTCTATAGACTATCACGAATGGTAAGTAACTCAAAGCATCTTATCTTCACGAAACGTTTAAGAGTATTTCTGATGAAAAATGATTTATCCACAACATATTTTACAATACATTCTACGACAATGTGTTAAAATGAGGAGTATTTTGGTAAAATGTTGTATAAATGAGGAAGTTAGTAATTATGTGTTTTTAAGTGTTTCTTTACAATCTGATCTCTGAGTTCCTTCTTTGTCTGGTGTTTTTTATTCAAGAGACCTTGAACCTAGTAAGACCCGTTTGCTGAGAGAGCGTTAGGGCAGTGTGGTTCACTAGGGTGAGATGAGAGTACACGCAGGACCCTGAGATGTGAAAAACCAGCTTGTCTAGTGACAAAAGGGAAAAAATGTTTAGATCTAATTCAACTATTAGTTCCAGTTCGTCTATACCTCCTGATATCATTAATGAGGAAGACTATGTTTTTGATGAAACTGTTTCCAATTCTTGGGATATTCCCAAGATTGATTTTAATTCTATTTATCAAATTTCTTGGCTTCAAAGAAGTTTTAATACTGCTTTTCACGTTAAAACTGTTGAACAAACCTATTCGATCTCAAAACCTAATGAAAAATGTTATCTTTTTACCAAGAAACTTATTCAGGATTATTTGGCAAAAGGATATAAATTTTTTCATATAGGTTCTGTTCAGGTTGCTGTTAAGCCTTTAACTAGACTCGGCATTCCAACCTCTATTTTACTATGTTTAATAGATACTCGTTTTTGAAATTTTGAAACTAGTGCTCTTGGTATTATTCAATCATCTTTGTTTAATGGCCCAATCCATTTTGATTGTTTTCCTGATATTTTGATTGCTCTTGATGATCCTCATATCATCAAGGTCTTAACTTTAAATATTCAAACTCTTGGTTATGATATGCTTGAGGTATCTAAACCCCTTGCTCTTGTTTACAGAATTTATTATCGTCTTTTAAAAACGAGTTTAAATCCAAAAACTATGTTAAAATCCACTCCTGGAAAGACTCTACTCATTCAAAGTTCAACCCAGAATGCGAACATCCAAATTTCAAAAACCATTCACTGGAATGATATAACTCTTCCAAAAGAATGGATCTTGGAAAACGAATGTCCGCCACTACCAAGAAATATTTCTTTAAATTCCAATATTGATTATATTCAACAATATTTAGACGGAAGTGTTAAAATCCGTTTTGATCAGACTAGTACTCCAGTCTTAAAAAGAAATTCTTTTACTAGATTTAGATCTTCTTTTGTTGGATCTGTTTCTGAGTTACCAATAAGGAGAGATCAAAAACTCTAATAATTTCTGAAAGATTCAGCCAAAACAGCCCAACCAAATATTGATTTACCTATTAATACTGATTTAAAACTGAAAGGACTTAGCACATCCTCTCAGATTACTTCTGCATTTTATTCTGTTAAGGATGCTCAAACATCCAAGGACAAATCCGTAAAAAATGAAGCTGATGAAGATAATTCATCCTTATCTCCTACGGCTTCAGATATGGCTGCATCAATTCCTCCTATTCATCATAGCTTAAATGTTTTAAACAGATCTTTTAATGATTTGATCAAACTCTTTCATGAATATAATTCTAAAGAAAACCATGATAAGCGAAAAACTTATCATACGACTTTCTTTGATTTTGAAAATCTAAGAGTTAAAAGAAAATGGAAAGAAAAGATGAATGATCTTCAAACAGAAATCCTTTTCTTTGATTTTCTTGAAAACTTTTACGTTTCGAAAAATAGTTTAAATGTTGTTAAAACTGATTTTATAAAGGAAGACAAAATGGTTGTACAATCCAGCCATCCATCTTTAGATACTATTTTGATCCCTCATAAAGGATCTGAAATTCCTGCTACTCCTTACAAACTCTCTCAAGTTGTGTCCAAAAAATCAGATGAAGACCAGATTTTAAAAGAAACAAACAAAATTATTCAACAAAACAGTTTTGTAAACCTTGCTCTTCATACAATCGGACAATAGTTAGATAGAATTGAAAATAAAGTAGATAAATCTGTTTTTACTTCTTCCTCTATTTTTACTAAAATCGAAAATCCTTTGGTCTTTCCAAAAGATCAGTTAAAAACTCATATTATTGAAAAATCTTTGATTACCTTACCCCAATCTCGGTCCAAAATTAATTTCAAAACCAAAACCGACAAATTGGAGTTTCTTAACCAAATGCTTTCTGATCTTAAGAAAGAACAACATTCTACCAGTGCTATTGAACGCAATGGATCAGAAGTTGTTTTTCCAGACACCGAAATATCATCTGAAGATGACTCTTCTCTGACCAAAGAAATTAATTTACTTGAAAAGAATTTTATTGATTTCAATCTTACTCCTGAAATTTCTAGAATCCACTCAAAAGGACCCAGACCAATGAATCTGACTAAGAGCTGGTATTCCAGACCTACTCCTCCTGATTTAGGATTTGAAGAAAAGGTTTTCCAAACCCAATCTTCTTTTTCTGCTGATAAAATCTACGAGTGGAATATTGACGGACTTTCTGAACAAAAGATCCTCAACACCATGAGTAAAATGTCTTTAATTTCAAATGTTTATATCAATAACAATATCCGTCAACCTGATATTGTATCTATTTTAACCAATGGCTTTATTGGAGTTCAGCGAAGTTGGTGGGATAAGCATCTCACTGATGACGTTAAGACAACCATTCAAAATGCAGTGCAACGTAATGAAGAAGGGTTGCCTATTTTTTATGAAACTGTTGGGATGGCACATCCTGATGGCATTAATACTTTGATCTATATAATTATTAAGCATTTCATTGGAACTCCTTCCAATATTACCAATCGAATTTCTGATTATTTAAACAATTTAAGATGTCATACTATGACTGACTACAGTTGGTATCAAAATGTTTTTATTTCCAGAGTAATGCTTCGTGACGACAGTCAGAAGTCTTACTGGAAAGAGAAATTTATTGATGGATTATTTCGTTTATTTGCTTATAAAGTTAAAGATGAACTTATAGATACTTCTAGATTTCTTAATTATGACAGCTACACCTATGGTGACATATGTAGTGTAATTAAGAAACTTGGTATCCGTATGTGTAATGATCAAAGAATGCTTCGTGAACAGCTGAAGAACAGCTCGAAAGCCAACTATGAAATGAGAAACTTTTGTCAACAATATGGCTTTCCTCCTGTCGCTCCATCTCGAAGAAAGCATAATTTTACAAAATTTTCTAAACCTCATAGGGAAACAAGGAGAAAACCCCGTGATGAATTTTATAAAAAACCTCACAAAAAATCATTTTCCAAAATCAAACCCTCTCCAAAGAGTTTTTCAAAAGGAAAATGTTTTAATTGTGAAAGATCTGGACATGCTGCTGATAAA
>QEOT01002314.1:0-39684 GCA_003123785.1 Pterocarya stenoptera | reverse complement strand
AGATGTGTATATACCTATTACTTTTGCTAACCCAAGTGCAAATCCAATGAAAGAGTAGGAAAAGGACATGATTGCAGCAACGACAGAGAGCCATTTCATGTTGTGGAAATCTGGAATCTGGGACATCACGATCTGAATAAGCCCAAAGAGCAGCATATAGAAATTATCCCCATATGTACATGCAGCCTGATGCCCTTCTTTGTGATAACAGTTTGATTTCTGAATTGCTCTGCATTAATATAGCAACAAAAACTGAGGAAGGTACGAGAAATATAATGAATGAGCTTTGCCAACTTGAGTCAAGTAGAAAGGGGGAGAAGATGGAGGAGTAGATAAGATAGCAAGCATAACTTTCTGGTGCATTTCCAAAAGATAGATGAAGATGCGCAGAGGCAAAAAGCAAATACACAAGATTCTACTATCCTCTAATCGCAGTCTGTCTATAGTACCTCATACAGGTTGCTGTAGTAATTACATAAGCAACATCAGTCCCATACAAGCTCAAGTATTGAAGCAAACCACAAAACCACGTATGTGTTCTTCCTGAACTTCCACTAGATCAAATCAGAGAGCACATAAAATATAATAAAGGATATCCTTAAGTTGAAGATCATATAAAACTTCTGACAGAAGAAAAGGAGTACTTGACGTATATACTACCAAGATTCACTCTAACAGCGTCCATATATGAGTAGTTTCGAGTTCCGGTTATGGGGTCGGGAGACCTGTAACAATCGGCAAGGAGGAAGGCAGAAATATAGGTGATAATCGCAAAACAAAGCAAAGTTACCGGCCCTGCTATCCATCCTAACCGTGAAGTACTCCATGCCAAAGACAGAACTCCAGCGCCGATAACAGCAGTAATGATATGAGCGACGCAACTCCACAAGGTTCCTGGTTTAGTTCCCGACAGGCACTGATTTCAAGACTGAATCGGAATTGAATTAAAAGAACTAGTGGATAGTACAGTAAAAAGTTTTTTACCGGTTCTTTTTGGACGCCCATCATCATCCCAGGAATCCTTGGCTACGGGGCAAGATTGTTGGACATCCATGTTTGTTTATTTTCAACTCAAAACAAGGCCCTGAACTCTGCTAACTGTATACCCAATATTAGAAGGCCTAAGACACGAAACACTGTGCCACACATACAATCGTTCTATTAAAATTAAATACCATGCTTGTGACAGCTAAAGTTTGATGTTTCTGTACATCTCCCTCTAATCCATTTATAGCCGTGGCCTTCATTATATTATATGGCTACCATGACTGGCATTTAACGAGGGCTTCTTTAACATAAGAGTGTCCCGCCAACTTGGGCTGTTTGCTTTCAAAACTCTTTTCAACCCATCTCAACTTATCTCATCTTTATCATTACAACTTTTTTAAATTCCTACATAAAATATAATAATATTTTCTTTTTTTCAAATCTCAAAAAAATCTACTCAAATTCACACACCAAAATATAATAAATAATTTTACTTTTTCAAATTCCAAAAGAATCTTTTCAAATTTCCACACTAAATAATCTTACTTTTTCAAATTCTAAAATTTTTTTTAAAATTCCTATACAAAAAATAATAAACAATTAACTTTTTCAAATATTAAAATAATAATAATATTAAAAAATAATATTCATAAAATATCTTATTTTACTATTCACAAACCATCTCAACTCTCCTCTCCATTCAAACGGCCCTGCACAACTGCCGACACTGGCACAGTAGCAAAATGGGAAATGCAACTTCTTCACTGATCTTACAGAAGCTTTAAATTGTTCCTGTGTGCGAATGTCATTGATCTGGTAATATTAGAGTTAGAAGGCTTTTGCAAGTGTACTCTTGTCAGCACCAGTCCAATCCATGAAGTTTCATTTAGATACGAATCTATAATGGAGGAATGGCTGTCGTGTTCATCATGGCATTTTCACTTCCTCCTTTATTACTTTGGCCAAACTTTATTTTGAATCGAATAGTAGTATGACTTCGCCTTTCAGGACCATGGTGAGTGGGATGGGTGGTTAATTAGTCTTATATACGTACCTAATATTTGACTTGATTGCATAAATAATATTGCCCCTAATTTCTTTTTCTTTTTCTGGTGAATGACCTGCAAAAGGTAATTCCTTTTTCTCGTAGAAAGGAAGTTTGATAGCGACCTCTCTCAGCAGATACAGATTCCAATAGCACCAGCTGCCATTGCTGGAAGCAGGGAAAGTTATGTCTCATCGTTAACTCTTCTCAAAGAACCCAACCCAACCCAACCCTATGTAAAACTTTTCGGAGTTTGTATCAGGAATCTTCAAACTTCCGACCAAGGTCCCCAACCCCAACCATCATCCGATTCTTGAGTTAATACAACCATACATAGGGCTTAATTTCTAATAATAATAATAAGACTGCCTAATTGCCCTTTCTACTCGCACGCACGTGGCCCTGCCGTCCGACGACACGGAAATTATAGGGACGTGAAGGCATGGTGACAAAATGTTTGAGGGGCCCGCTAAATCACTTCCATGTCAAATTACAATCTTATCTCGTCCTTCGTCGTTTTCCTTTGAAAAGTCCAGTGGTGGGCCTACCATTCGATTGGGCCAAGACCCGTAAAACTTGTATTGCCTTGGACCGATAAAATAGTACGGCCCAAGTGTATATCAGCTATCTTATAAGGTAGGTATGGTATGGTAGGTAGGTAGCTGAGACTCTGAGTACGGGGTTTGGCGCAACATCAAGGCAAAGCAAAAAACGGAAAAGATATTTTGCATTCACTCTTCTCAATTAGAGAAAGGTCAAACTTTGATTTTAGTTTGTTCAATCAAATGAAAGTGAAGCGTGGACTGAGAGTATGAACTTAAAAACTCAATTCCGAAATCATCACTTTATGTTAAACAAGAATACCTGATGCTGCTAGCTGCAGTGATGGTATAGGCAATTGCATTCCCATATAAGCTCTCCTGCACAACTACTCCACACACTTTGTGTATCTTCTCTCCTGAAATCACCACTTTTTTAATAGAAGAAGAAGAAGAAGAAGGGACCCCAAAAAACACAAAGATATTAAGAAAATCTTAAAAAAATGGCTCCCTTTATGTCTCGTTGTCTAAGTTACACATAAATATATATATATATATATTTATATATTGTTTATACACTTTATATATAACAATAAATTTGCCTGCAGCCTGTCCCTTTTTATTATACTATTTTTATCATTTATACACTCAATGTTGACCTTCGACCCTGAGCACACACTTCTAGACCTGTTCCCCCTCATCCCACTCTGAACATTTTTTGCCTTCAGTCTGTCGGGCAGATGGCTTCTAATTAAATCCCAGATACAATCGACAATCAAATTTTATAAGAAAATTAAATGCCGCTTAAGCATTGTATAAAGTGATTTTATTTAGATTCATGCCCACTTCTTCTTTTATCTACATACATCGAGAAAAATATACTGCAGAGAAAAGGAAGATGTATATAGCTACCTACCTTTTTTTTTCATTTAAAAAGATATTTATTTAAAACCTCACTTGTGGCTCATATAAAGCTACCTGACAGTATGTTGATAATAAATAGAATGGTGGACGTATCCATAAAAAAGGGTGGGGTTTTGAATATCTTACCTAAATGCAACTTGACAGCATCCATATATGAGCGAACTCTAGAAGGGCCACGTTCAGGATCAGGGTATCTATAGCAGTCACACAGAAGGCTCGTGGAAACGAGGGTGATGCCTGCAAAGGCTATGATGAGAAGGGGCCCTAAAATCCACCCCAGCTGAGCCACGCTCCATGCCAGAGACAGAACGCCTGCCCCTATCACTCCTGTTATGATATGTGCAACTGCACTCCATGCGCTTCCTTGACGTAGAAATTACCAACTCATAAATATTAGACGCAGAAAAAGTAAAAGCTTTACAATTTTAATTCAAAGCACTCTATTTTTTCATAATTGGATCAAATAACAATGGTGAATTAGTGAGGCTACTGTGTTTAAAAGTAAATTGCTCAAAGCAATTATAGAATATAGCACATGTTACAAAACCAAAGTCGATCTGCAGTTGTATCTAAAACAGGGCGGCTTGGACTGGTTGGTTGCTGTAATCATCACTCTTGCAAATAGTAAATTACCAACCAACTGCCAATCTCACCTACTAGGACACCACCATCTGTATAATGCATTGCTGAATCAATACGGAAACTTACCACTACAATTTTGCCTTAGAGAAGGAAACGCAAGGGCAAAAGAGGGGCGAATCAGAGGATGAAGAATTTTCCACGTCTTGCAACGTTTTCTAGGGAAAATAGATAACGAGAAAGTGTATGAGAGCGAAGGTGAGTAGAAAGTTAAATTACCGGTTCTTTTGAGAGGCTCCTCCTGTTCATCGGAGCTCCTCAGTAAGGGCGATTCGTGATGATCTTCTTCTTCTCCAGCAGCCATTTCTCTCTCTTCCCTCAAAAAATATTATGGAGCTGATGCCTCCCCCCCGGTATAACAAGGCAGGCAAATACGAACCTATAAAAAAAACAAGTTGTTTTATTGTATGTATATGAATGTAATGAAAAAGGAGGTCAGGGCACCGGGTTTCTCGGAAAACTACGGATCCAGAAAGGACTGAAAGTTACGAGTTGGATGTCATTTGGCGTTTAACGGATATCTCCTGATCAACCACGTAACAGCTCTTGTAATTGTCATTCCTACCATAAATATATTGAATTAGACATAGAAAGTCTTACGTTTGCTTGTAGGCCCCTTTAAAGGCATGGAGTTGAAAGTTTGGTGGAGGCTGGAGGCTGGAAGAAACCTATCAAGATTGTTCATTTCAAAGAGAATCCCCTTGAATCTAACTCTTGGCCATAAAAGCCTGCCTATTATTGCTATTGGTTTACGAAAATCCATTGACAATTAATGCTGGGAATATGTTGAAAACACCACTTCAACATTTTACATATGCTAGAAATAATTGAGGAAAGAACCACAACCGAGTGAAGGCTCTTGCAAATTACAAAATAGATTAGGTGAAGGCTTTGGATCTTTTAGGTCCTTACTTTGCCACGACGACGATGTCTCTTAGCACTTGTCTTATTTCTAGTCACTATTATAGCTCTACAAAACGGTTCAATTCATCTACTTCAACTTGGATTGGTGATTAATCAAACCCAACTTTGGTGCATTTTTTATCTTTTTTTCATTATGCTTTAAAGGTAAGTTTGTGTTTTCTTTTCTTGTATGAAAATATAAGAGAACTGAATATGTATTCAATTATGTCATCATTGTTTCCAGTAATAATAGAAGAATTAAAAGATAACAAACATAGGAAACTTGATATTTGAAATTAATTCTTGCAGAATTTTTTTGGATAAATATCACGCTCTTTATTGAATTTAGTCGATTCCAAAAGGCCGAGATCAAGAAGACAGTCAGATGATCAATAAATACAGCTTTCCTTCCATGTTAGGCACCGCGCCAAGTCAATTTTGTTGGAATGGAGGCGACGGCCCTTGATAACTAAAACACAAGGTACACCTTATTTTATAAAGAAAATTATATCTTGATTTTTCTCGAGTACAACACTTGTTTCTTGGAATGGAATCCAAATGAACGCTTGACAGACATCCAAGCCGTAGCTGATCCGAAAAGAACATAATACGGGTTGATTGAATTCACTAAAAAGCAGGAGCAGGTGGAAAAAGTTGACATGTGAAATAATATATACACAGCCAAGCCAAATTGGGCCAAATCTTTTAGAGATTTACCTCATCAATCCAATGGCGCTTCCCTGGCTACGTTTTCGGTTCATTATCAGCATCTGGAGAAGGATCTACATGTACAAAAAAACTTGCAGCTACTATCAGATAGCATAGAATAAGCATCAGTCCTTTGAAGTAATTTGAGGTTCCTTCCTGCAAACAAAACAAAACGCAGGCAACCATCTATGAATATGTATCTAAAATTACCAAAAATTAATAACCATTACGACAATGCAATCCACAAAATTTAAGAGAAAATTGGTAGCAGAAACTTGTTCAAAACACAATTGGCTCATAAAGCAGTTGGACTAGAGTGAGCTGTTGACTTTCAAATATGCTTTATATTATTTTACAAATCTTCAACTCTACTCAAACTCATTTCCCCCAGCTCTCCATCGGCCCTCCCCTCCAGTGGGAGGGGAAGTCGGCCTCCAGGTCTCCTCCACTCCTCACCATCCCATCCCCAGCCCTTTTTCCCTTTTTATTTATTTTTTTCCTTTTTTTCCCTCATCATTTTCTAGTTCTGCCCACCTCTGACCATTACTGATGACCATGTGCTGCTTCACAGGTAACTTCCCAGAAGCCAATCTCTCACCCCAGCCTCTGCCACAACCATTTTGCTCGGCACATGAGCCCACGCACTGCCATGTGCTGCTCCAAGATAAATGGTTCCCAGATCCGGTTTTCTCCTTCACTTTTAATGACCTCTAGCAACAACCAATGTGAAAACACGCGGATGTCTCAAATTGCAGCTTCAGAATCACTTCTGGTGGTTCCTGCTCTTTGTATCAAGATCATTTCCAGCATCCTCATATCTAGTCCACTCAAGAACTATTTATCTTGGACTTCTGGTCCATATTAGAAAATATAGCAGGGACTTGTTGGTCCCTACTATATAGACAGTTTCTTCTCTCACAACAGAACCTTTTCATAAAGATTGCATATACGGTNGTCCACTCAAGAACTATTTATCTTGGACTTCTGGTCCATATTAGAAAATATAGCAGGGACTTGTTGGTCCCTACTATATAGACAGTTTCTTCTCTCACAACAGAACGTTTTCATAAAGATTGCATATACGGGTTCCTTACTCAGTGAAGTACTAACCTGCAGCATGAAGGCAACTACTATGACGGTTATAAAAAGTGTTGCTGTCTCGAAAAGTTGAAAATTTAAGTCCATGGGTTGCCCCATAATCCAACCAACCACCACACAAAAAGGAATCTGCAGCAAAATAGTGATGATTTTAATAGATATTGATCTGAATATAGAATATTCAACAAGACAATACTAACAAGCAGAGTCATGGTTGCAAAAGTAACTCCTTGGTGAACAAAAGCATCCAAACATAAAAGAAAATACATACAACCACCCCCACCCCCCCTGTGGTGGGGGATGATAAAGCCATGCTTGCTCTATTTGAGAGCTAGACAAGATGTTATCTCCCCCTATGCTTTTATTGACTCTGTAGGAACAGCTTTGGGCCCCAGCTCGCTAGTTCCCTCACTCCTTACGTCACTTTGCTTCGCACTTCTCCCTCGCTCCCTAAGAGATGCAACACTAAGAGTATGGAACATCCCAATCCCAAACCCTGGTAGATGACTGGCCTCACTTTGTTTTTTTGGATAAATACTAACTGGCCTCACTGGGAACATTCCTTGGATGAGCTCAAGAGATTTTTCTTTAACACCTTGTATTTATGGGCATCTGTCACTGTTCTCAACAGAGCTAGTTTTCATGACTTTCTTGTATCCATTTCTAGTCATAAGTAGTAATTAGGAGTTCTCATTGTATACCTCGTGTATTTGGACCACGACTATTTTTTCCTGTCAATAAAATTTATTTTTACCCACAAAAAAAATGACTGGCCTCACTACAGCTTGAAACAACTGTTATATTGATTCTTTTGTCAAGGCAGAGTAAAGGCGGCCATACACCATACTATTTATTAAAAGCTATAAAATTAGATTCTTTTTAAATTGTAAAATAGATATTAAAACACAAGGCAGTACCCACCCCAAACATGGATATCTGTGTTGAAGATCCTATTGCCACTCCTAAAGAAATGTCCTGCAAAGAAACTCAAATTATTGCAATTCATTGTAACAAAAATTTGTTAAAGAAAATGTCCAAAAGCTTACAAGTTTGTTTTTCATGGCAAACATAATAGCACTTGCATGCTCTGCAGCATTCCCCACGATCGGGAGCAAAATAACACTAATAAAATCAACCGAAATATTCCATGCAACGGATGCTCCCTACAAAATCAAAGACAAGCAGACCAACGAAATAAAGTTAATAGAAAAATGACATTTAAATTTTCATTCTGTTAAAATCTTATATATGTAACCTATCCAACAGAAAAACCGGGAAATCACATCGCTTTTAATCTGAAAAGGCATAGAAAATGCTTAAAATAACCAACAACAAAGAGGAGACAGCTAAGGAAATGAAAGAAGGNGGGGGATGGTGCTTGAATTAGTGAAACGGATTCTCAACAATCCCATCTAAATCATCCAACACTTTAATAAATACTGCATTTGTCGAGGTTTTGACCATTTGACTTCCATACCAACAATGAGTCAATGGCCCAACCAAGGTAGCAATACATACCAAGCAGGCATATAAACATATAACTTGTGCACTAAAATGACATGTCTGCTTAAGAATTTAATTGTGAAGGGTCCTACATGTATACAAAAAACCAAATATTATATATATATGCATATGACATATATTCTTTAAGAAACGGATTCATCCTATTATGGGCTAGGGGTACTCCATTATGGGCTAGGTGTTCTCTCTTGTATACACCCAGTGTACTTGGTTACGCCTATTGATATTAATAAATTCTTACTTTTAAGAAACGGATTCATCCTTCAAAAACAATGCTAATAAGTGCATCATGGAAAGGGAAAGCATGAACATGAAAATATTACCTCTATTGCATGAACTAAATACTCAGATAGTATTGAGATAGCAGCAGTCATAATAAAAAGCCAAATTACTGATTCCCATTTAGAGATCTCTGGCTCTTCATCTTCATCCGGTCCCTCTTCATTTTGACTCCCTTCCTAAGTTGATAACATATACCACACTAGAAATCAATTAATTCAGCAATACAAGCTAAACAGTTACAATAAAATAGAAGAATGAATACAAGTAAAGCAAGTCAGAGTAGTAAAGTCATAGCGAGTCAATGATACACAAATAAAGATGCAAATAAGACAAGTTTAAACTGATAGTCATATCAATATCACTTAGCCTAAAGATATCTGACCCAGATTTTTTTTTTTTTGTTTGATCGGTAAAGAAGTATATCTGACCCAGAAGTTTAAAAAAATGTAACTTTCCAGATTGAAAATATTTAGGGTATGTTTGGTTAAAATCTTTTAGAATGTTTGTGAAATTTTGAATTTTTTTATACGTGTTGTTTAATGGGTTTAGTGAAAGTAGATAGGAAAATTTGAATAAATCCTTTTATAATATGTTTTGTATTGGGGTTTGTAAAAGCAGATAAGCAAAACTGAAGTTGTTAGAATATAATTTTTAGGCTAGTCTTTGTTTTGGTTTTTGTAGAAGTTGTTTGGGCTTTGGTGTTTTTACTCTTCACAAATGATTGGATGAAAAGTTGAAATAGAAATTCATTTTTTTAGATCCAAAGATGTTTAGATTGTGGTTGAAAAATATTTTTGAAATTTTTTTAAAAACTTAGTTAACCAAACATGAACTTAGAGGTTTGAAGAAATTGACAGTAAGGAAACAGCAAATCCTTAGAATATTAAATGATACACACATGGTACTAAAAGATCCAGATACGGACATTTCTAGCTATTGCATAAATACATTAGTGTATGATAGAAAACAAAACAAACCTCATTGAGAGGGGAATATAGATTATTTTGACTCTTTAGCTGGAAAAAAAGGTACGCAGCATATGCCACAAGCATGATGCAACTGCTAAATCTTGAAAGAGCCAACTCTGACTTTCCAAAATGAACCTCAGTGTGTGTATAATGAAGAACAGCTGGAAAAAGCAGGCCCATGACAGCCATCAACAGCAATCCAGAGCTTACACCAGCAGTTGCCTGCATGGCAATGTAAATCAGCTTAGGACCGAAAGAGTAGACAACTAACGAAAATAGAAAATAAAATGACAGCAAAAGCTGCTACTAAGTCCACCTTATTAAACTGCTGTTCCTTCTTATGAAAAACAAGCCCACCACAAAAGAATGCACATCCAAGCACCAGCAACATGTTTGATAGAATTGAGCCCAACAATGACAGCTGAACAACACGTATCAGTCCACTTCTAAGTGCATAGATTGATATAATAAGTTCTGTCGCATTTCCAAAAGTAGCATTTAAAAGGCCTCCAACTGCACATTCCAATTCATTATATGAAAAACAGAATCCAGATGCAAAACTGATCTCCAACCTTAAGATGAAAAGAGCAATATGCATGACACAAATTATGCCAGCATCGTGTTTTAGGAACACCCCTCCAATCCTTCAAATGAGTATAATACAAGGGAAACTAACAAGGTATAACAAATACAAAAATTATAAATTTTCAAGATTGTGGCGGACCAACAATAAACCAAGTTCATCTGATGCATAACATAATCAATATTCATACCATCGAGTTAAATCTTTTTTCTTTTTTTTTTTGGGTTTAAAGTCCATTATTCTCTTGACCTCTCTCTCCGGTTTTTGTTCGACGAATAGATTTTCTTTTAATTGGTTTTATCTGGCTCAATATCATAAAAGAGAATGGCTTAGCTAGGGGGAATAGCCGAGCCAGAACATAAAAGAAAAAAAAAAGATTAGATAAAAATTAGTTAAAAAATAAAATAAGGAATACTTTTTAAATATGACCTAATCCACAGAACCCAATCCCAATACGTATGATGAAGTCAAATTGGTGTAAGCAAGACTCTGGGAGCATACCATTGCAGAAATATTGACATGTCATTTGTAAGTTCTGAGGTAATAAACCAAAATGGACCCAAAGATAAAAGACAAGATTTTACTAATTTAAATTCAGATAAAACAAAAATTTACCTGTAGGTCCGGTGTAAAAAGCCAGCTGCCTAAATCAGAATGAAAACCATCACATTAGCTACTAACCAATTTGTATTATTCAAAATAGATAAATAAATAAGAGATAGACAGAAACTGTTACTCTGTAGCATAGCCTAAACGCTCAGCCAAAGGTGTTATTCCCAATAAGCTCAGAAAGAAGACCCAACCCTGTAATCCACCAGAACGTTTTTCTTTCAAGTAATATAAAATTAATCCACTAGAACATAATGAACAGAGACATTTTTAAACAACGATGTAAATCATTCAAGGCAGGGAGAGCTACAGCTTACTCGATGGCTGGTCAGTTTCTCAGCAAGAATTGCTAGTGGCCCAAAAGGAATCAGCAAGTTGAGTTTACTGGAGAAAACAACAGTCCTTATGCTCCTATACATAAGATTCCTTGATATCATACTCATACCAGCTCGCAAACCTCCAGAACACGATCCACTCTCAGCTGTATGCATAGGTTGCAACTTCTGAGAATCTATTTCCGCTCTAAAAAGACTCTCCTCCTCGAACTCATGGGTTGATTTACCGTCTAGTGATCCCATCTGTTAATCCCCAAAAACAAAATAAAATGCAAAACCACGCTTACAATTTCAACGACAGTAGGTGAATGCGTGGAATTATAAAGAAGAATGTTGTTAAAACATGAAAGGATGCAGGGTAACGTTTCACTCCTCGTGAAGAAAAAATGATAATTAAGGTTGGAGCTTACTTCAAGTTGAGGTTTGGTGCCGACAATTTGTAACTTATAGTCCATTTTCTACTACTACCACGCCAATTGTTCCATTTTCATAGAAGGCGTCGCCTACTCGATGTAGTTTCCTCGAAACCAAGGCAAGGAACGTCTAGCTCAGTTGATACTACAGGACCGACCGTAACATTAGCGATAAATGAAAGACCAAAACAAACAAAAAACTTTTTTGTAAGTAAATAAGAAAAAAGAAAACTATATAGTGGAAGTTTTCCTAAATCTCTTGCCCATAATTTTTTTTTTTAAGGATCCAGACCATATTTGATTAGGAATTTCAATTTTTGGCTCTTGAAAGTGCTTTTTGCACACGGGGTCTAGATAACACTTTCAAAATTTCTTACTACTCACCCACAAACAAAAAACTTTCAAGATCGTACAAGTTATAGGGAAGAAAACCATAGCTTCCACCGATAACAGAAGATCCCTCACTACAAAGAAAATAGCATTAAACTAAAAGATACCCACAAACCCACTATAATTCTGTACTTGAAACTAATATCTCTTGGATCTGCTATAACAATAAGAAACAAACTAACCTTGCTAGCTTTGGTCGTCTGATCTAGGATGTCGGCTCAGCTGCAAATCAAATGAACAAACAATAACGAAAAAATCTAAGCTTCTCTAACAGCACAGAAAAACTCTTCAAAGAGGGTAGGACAAATAAGCAAATAATAGATATAGATACATCATACATGGAGGAATTCGTGCAAGTCGATTCTCTGCCTCAACAGTTTAAAGCTTAGTGAGAGAAATAAAGCAGTATTGACTATTTATAGCCTAGAAAACAAGAGTTTCTCAAACAACGTGTATAACGGCAAATAGCTATTAGCCCCCAGATCCAGATTTTCTCGTCCACCCCCTTTTTCCCTGTGTGTGAATTTTCAAGGACTTCCGCGCACGAAGACAACTAGGACGACATTTCTGATTTTTTGAGTAATTTTGCCGTAGCCGTCTGCCCGTCTCCCCCGGTCCGTCTGTGGCAGTTTCCCCGAAAGTTCAATTGTTATCTTTAGTTTATTTATTTTTTAAAGATCTAAATTTGTTTATCTTTTGGATTAAAAAAAAAAAAGTGGGTGGGTAAATACTAGTTTGGTGCAGTAGGGCCGGAGACAAGATCTACGCCGTTCAAGAGAAGCATGATTGATAATCTTAGTTTTTAGGCTTAATTAGGATAAAGTCGATACTCCCCATTATTTCAATCCAAAATACTCATTTTAACTGAGAAATACATACAATATTTCTGTAGCTCGTCTCCTCTACTCTATCAATTAAGTTTTTATTATATATTTCAAAGTTTTGGAGAATTATTTAATTAAAATCAAGATTACAATGAAAATCATGCTATCTATTGCAATTAATTCAATGCAGAGAAATAACCGATAACGAGATCAATGCTCTGTGCCCATGTTCCTTGACAGACCTATAAGAAAATAACATTAAAATCATAGTTGATAAAGGGACTATGGTTCACAATTCATGAAGTTGGATAAAGAGACATTGCCTGCCAACTTTACATACAAATTGGTGCTCTATACGGAGATATTTATGCACCTTTCTATCGAATCCATATTTGTAAAATATTAAAAAAAGGCAAGGTAATTAAGATCAAGGGTCATCCTAGGTTGCCATTAGGCAGTCACATAGATCGTGTCACTATAATTTTTTTTTTTTCATATTTTTTAATATTTTTAAATATTTTTAAAAAATAAAAGAATATATCAATATACTAAAAATAACTTTTTTAATCATGAAATTAAAAAATTTTAAAAAATAAATATATGAACGATCAAATTGAGGAGGTAACTTAGACAGCATACTAATTTTTTCTTTAAGGTCAAAATGATTAGATTTTTTTTTTTTTTTTGAAATATAAAAAATGATTAGATATTTAATACTTCAAGAAGAGCGTACGTGCGTAATCAATCCTCTTATATGGCACTCGTAGCATTTTTATTTGGTGATCTCTCACAAACTATAATTATAGGACAAATATTTTAGTCGAATTACACATAATAAAATAATTTCACCCATGATTCTAAAGTTATTTTTATTATAAAATAAATTAAACAAATTATATAAAAACACGTAAATTTATAAAATTATTTTTATATAATATCTTTATAGCCGTGACATTTATCTAAATGCACATTAGCATATAGAGAATGGTGTAAAAGGATTCGTGTGGATCGGATATTATCGAAAAGATCCATTATATTCCAATCGAAGAGCAAAAATACAAGTGTCGTGGGGACTACATGGACAGAGGAGTGAAAGGAGGCCATACTTTTCCCTGGGGGTGGGGTTGGGGAGGGAGACCAATTAAGAGGAGAAGCCAAAAATGAGAATAACACAAACAGCGTGTCTTGTAGTCAAAGGCAAACCTCTGAAAATTATTTCAATATTGGACCTGAATTGGCTTATTTCTTGCGTAAATGAATGAGATAATAAATACTTCCACAACCAGCATTCTTGGTTTATCATTATTTTTCAACAGTGTGTTGTTCAATCATCTAAATCTGCGACAACAAGGAACAACATCTACATCTACTCCTAAACACCTCCTGATTCCTTATGGGAGAGGAGATATGATTATGAACTCCCAGTTCTCCTATTACTGCATAAACTTCAGTTTCATAGCTCATATGTTATATTCCAGAGGTATAACTCTTCTTCTGCAACTCTCAAACAAACTGTGACCAAACCACACCCTTCTTCATATTCGAATTCTATCTCCTCTGAATCAACTATTATTCTCTTTGGTCTGGCTGAAGAATATGCTCCAAATACGCCACACCCACGAACTTTCAACACAACACTTGTGCTTTTCTCCTCTTTATAATTCATTTCTTTGATAGCTCCCCCTGAATTCAACATCTTGATTAGACCTATTGGGGCAAATCTAACTCCATTCCACACTTCCCTGGCAGGAACCACAGTAAAAACTTCATATTCTCTGGATTTTAGTGTAATTGGAATAGCCGCATCCTTTGGAAGATAAACTGTCTCTCCTGCAATTGGCACAGAAAGTTCATTAACTAAATTAACTAAATTTAAACAGTATGGCCAATTGAACGATTTTTAACCATGCGTTGGTAGATTTGATAGTATCAAGGACAAATCAAGAATGGGAATAAAAACATACCACCTAGATGGGAAAACATGACACAATCCCCACACCACCTATCATCTGCAACCCTTGGCAGAAATTCAACATCTTTAGCCCTAATAACCCCAGTAATTGTATCCGGATGTTCATTGTGGATGAGGTTCTTTTTTCCAACCCTACACCAGCCAGCTCCCTGGCAGTTAAAGACCCCCACAACTCCAGAAAATTCATTCAGATTCCATATCTTTAGAAGGCTGCAAAATCAAGAGTGACTAAAGTTAAAAATTAAGACATCTGAACCTGAACACACACACGCTCACATCAGCTCATGGAAAAGTTAAATGTAAATTGAATGATCATTTGTTCATCTTTCTTTTCTTTTTTTTGGCTTGTTAATTAACATGCTTATCCAATGGGAATCATATCCTTCCAGCTTTACCTTTTCCCATCTCTGGCAGGATCAGAAAATAAGCAATCCCTCGTTGGTCTTCCTGGAAGTTTGGCCCTCAATATAGAACCATCAGGGAGTACCAGCTTCTTCAGAAGATTAAAGTCATGGTGCCCAGGCTTGTCACTGCATCAATGCAGACATCCAGCCTCGTGAGTAAAGAGGACCAGGATTCTTAACATGTGGACTACTTTTTATTTAATTTTGTGAGGTCCACATGTTATGTATATCTTTCTTAAAATGGTAGAAAATGTTTGGGGACAAGTAATACTAAAGAATCTTAATCCGAGATCTTACCTAACATAAATTGCACATCCTCCCACAGCACGAGCTGCTGCATGGTATTCAGCCATTGGGTGTAGGCTCTAACACCAGGAAAAATTGAAACATGAGATCCAACAAATTGGGAAAATCAACATAAATACACAAAATCAGAGTGCTAGCTTACGTGGAACATATCCCAATCAGGCTGCATAAACTCCCCAAGAAAAATGGTGTTGTAAGCAACTGATGCAATATGAATAGTGTGTGATGCCGGATCTCTTGGCCAGAAATCATCTGATGCTCTTATAACAGCTGTCCGCTTTGCACTACACAATCAATTTGATAACATTTGATTATCACACAACTCCAAAATGAACGTTACAAAATAGAATCACTGTCAAAGAAAGTGAGAAACGGAAAGGCAAAAGATTTGCTACCTGTACAACCCGTCTGTGTTGTGACTCATACAAGAAATAATCCCATTATCAGGAAAATTTCTGGAAATAGATGCCTCCAAGGCCTGATGGTAATTTCTAGCAAGTTTCACCCTTCCACCATGACCGGCCCCAAGCGTTTCAAGGATGTTCTGAACATCCACTTTGACACCATCGATACCGGCCGATGCTAGGTACGAGTGGAGTTCGTTATAGAAGTTGAAAACTTTTTCAGGGTTCACAAGGCCAAGACCATTTCTTGTGATGCTTTGTAAACAATCACACGACTCATTTGACTGAACACCAGGAGATGAAACTGGGTAGGCTAATTTAGACTCATAGTGCTCCATATCTGTAACACCAGGCTTAACACCTCCCCAATACCCTGTTATTGCATGCCACACGTAAACATACCTGGATATTCAAAGATAAAAAGGAAAATATAAGCACCATATCAAACAATGGTTTGAAGTACCAGATTCGAAAATCCAAATAATAGAATCATACTTTAAAGCATGCTTGTCCTTTATTTCATCAACAACATGGCAAAGTCCCAAAGCTGGATCCTCTACCCTATGACCTTCTTTGCCATCTTTCTGAAATTTGTGATTCTCTTTGATATGGGTCAGCCTGTTTGCAAAGCTGGACAAGAATGAAAAAAACAGTAAATATTGTTGGCCAAAGAAAGAAAAGTTGGCAACACAAGCAGAAAATTCATTCGGATCAAGTACGCACTTGGCTGAGTTATCAGCTTTGGAATCGATTCCCGTGGGATCCATGCCAACCGATTGCCACCCATCATCGATTATAACAAACTTTGCAGGAATTCCACCCTTCTCTAAGCTGCAAAATATATAAGCTTCAGACTCTCTATAATTGTAGAACAATGTAATTTTTAAATCACTACCCATGAGGAGACAAATCATACCTATCTAGACCTTGCTTCACGCCCTCTGATGTGACATCAGTATAGAAAGCATCCCATGTACACCAGCCGAACCAGTTCAACATGTCTGGCATCTGAAAGGCATAATATAACGAAATTATACGTTATGGTCTCATGACTTAGGACTGATTAAGTATAAAACATACGCAAGCCAGAGGTACTTCGGAAGAAAATGTACCTTCTTTCTCTCGCGATGACAAAACGTTTGTAAATGTTTCTCAACAGTCCTGTAAATAATTGGATGTAAAATTAATAATCATTTAAATCTGTAATCGGTTCTACGGGAAAAAAATTAAAAAGAAATGTCTTTACAATGATTCTAGAATGAAGGAAATAATATAAATGTATATTCATGATTTACTTGAGACGTGAAATACCAAACTGAGGGCTATTGGTATTGCCAATGCATAAATGCGTACGAGACTCACTTTACTGCATTTGTGATGACATCAAATGGGTCTGGTCCAGCAGCAACAAAAACCAAATGACTCCCCTCAAAGCCCTCAACCGTGGGATCTCCTGCAAGGGATCACGATTTCACGTCATTATTTAAAAGACAGCCAGAGCGTCAATGAATTGATCAAACACAAAAACTGAGGATTCTCTTTAATATCCATACCACTTTCCAAGCAAATCTCCAATTCATCATGCTCATTTCCCTGAAGAACAGCCCTGAAATCACCTTCAAGAATGGGTAAGAAAACGGTATACAAGGCAGATTGGTCCATTCCACCTTTGCTTTCATCGTTAATAGTACTAGAACCATCGCGCGCTTCAACAATCAAAAACTGGGTCTCAAAGGGTATATCTTGGCCACGATTACCCATCCTCTGTGTCATCCACCACAACTTGAAGCGGAAAACGCACAAAAAGCGCAATCCCCTGTAGAACCATTGCATTTATCGCAGCGTGCAAGTCAATTGTCCAAATTTTGAGCATTGCCCTTCTAAGACATTTCAGATCATCTTAAGAACACTCACAATCTTTTCTTTGGATCAGAAATTTTTAAAAAAATAGACGAAGAAAACTATACAGCTGAATAGTTCAATGAATTAATAAAACCACAAAAAAAAAACGCCCACAGGTCATAGTAACCAGAGGATATACATAAATAGATTTTTTTTTTTAAATCCTGAAGTCCACGTATACTGAAATGTTTACACTTCAATGATACAACAAAGAACAAAATCGAACAGAGATACAAGTTAATAGCAAAGAAAAGTAATGCAAACCAAATAAAAATAGAGGTTAATGAAAAGCTGGTAAGACTACTTTTATAAACCGAAATCAAAATAGTCGTTTTTATGAGCATTCAAACAAGAAAAAAAACAAGGGAAAAGAAAGAAAAAGAAACCCAGAATTATTGATCCAGAAGAAAAAGAACGAGAGCCATGAAGCAGAAATTTATTTATTTATTATTCTTTTTAACAACGAGGGGAAAAGTAATCAGAGAGGAACGTACTCAAGTTTTCCAATAGGGAATACCCGGCGGCTTCCGATCTGGTCGGATACGACGCCAATGAATGCGCCATTGGCCAATGCACCTCCAGAGGCAGCTGTTACGATAATGTTCTCTTTGACATCTCGCAACACACAGTTCCCCAACACCATCAACTTCCCATCCGCCACACCTATCCCCGCCCCAACAGTCATCTTTCTGTTTCCTTTCTTCCCTCCAAAAGGTTTCCTTTTTGTTGCCAAGAGCCACAAAAACAACACCAACGCCAACACTCAGATGCCAAAGAACAGAAGAAGAAGCAAGGGAAACAGAAACCAAAAACCGGAACAGGTAAAAAACAGGCAAAGGTGACAAGAAGAAGGACGACGATTTGGGATTACAGATGTAAAAGCTAGACACGTTGTAGGCAATAGGCACGGAGGTGAGGGTATTTATTAGCGAAAAAATAAGTTCACGCGTGAAACAGGTCCGTGTCACAGTCAGAGGCGGAAAGCCATCGGGACCCGAGAATCAAAGAGTTCATTTTTTTTTTTTTTAAATATGATCTGTTTGAGGCGGGAATCAATGGAGTCCAGTCGGATCATGTAAACTACAATGTCAGTATCCTGTGTTGTCATGAGTCGTGTCCCGTTTGTTTCTTTGTTTGATCAAAGATTCATATCAAAAACTCTACTCGTACACGCCAGGGGAACCCCTCGCGTACTCATCCCTCCACGTATACAAATGAAATGGTACGTTTCATAATACACCAAACGATTACGTCTTTGCTTTCTCCCTCCCATTCGTCTATACAGAGTAATACGAAGTCCTTTGAAGCCTTCCTCCCAAACAAAGTCCGCTTAGGGTTCGCAGCTTCTTCACATCTTCCAAACATAGTCCTTCGTCTTCGCATCGTCTTCTACCATGTGAGCAAGTTCGAGTTTTCCACTTTGTATTCTCCTTCATGTTGCAGATCTGCGATTTCATCTCCTTTTGTGGTCTCCTTCTCAGCCTTCCTCAAAACTCTTTATCTTCTCCACGAACCCACAGATGCCTCCTACCCCTTCGTCTTCTCCATAAACCCACAACCACTCCCCCCTTCCTCACTCTATGGTGAAGTCAGACGTTGGTCTTCTGCTTTCTAATATTGTCTTCATATTGTCTGAAAAGTACATATTGACCACTAAGACACATCTCTTAACATCCCATAAGTAGCAGATTGATATCTAAACATATATCAAGAAATAAATGGAAGTCTATTTCGCGTAAATTTGAGGTCAAGCTCTTGTCTGTAAAATTTTTCTTAAAAAATTATTAACAGCTCCTTTGACTACATTTTTCTTTCTAAAAATCTTTATTGGTACAGAGGGATGGTTAACAAGCTGTAAACCGATGTATTATGAATTCTATCACTTGTTCAGTACTCACAATTTGCTCTCCTATGAGGAGTGAAGGAACAATTACTCATTTAGTGAGGGGAAAAAAAAAACTAAGCTCAAAGAATGGTATTTTATTGGTAAAATCACCATTACAGATTCATACTAATTGAATTAATAATAATTTGGGAGGTTCTCACTGATTTGAAGACTTCCCAGATCAAATCTTAGAAAATCCCAAGTTGAATTCAACTAATACAAGCCATTTCCTCTGGTGACGGCACTCTCTCTCTCAGAAAAAGTTTTTCTTCAGCTAGATTTATGGAGAGATGCTAAATGTTTTTCTTCTTGGAAGCAGATTTGGTTGGATTTTCGTCTGATTTTATTTTTATTTTTACGAATATATTTGCTACGTGGCAGCCGATTCCCCGAAAGGTTCCCAATCCCGAATACCTGTAGCAGTTTTGAGATTCATATAGCATACGGGGCAGCTCAGGTGACGTCGTTTTCTTTACCAAGCATGCATGCAACGCCTGTGAGCCCTAGGTGGATGATTAATCGCATGCTCCGCTCTCGATCTTTTCGTGGGCCATCATCTACCATTTTGGTTGATTTAAAATCTTTTTTTTTTTTTTTTTTTTTTTTTTTTGCAATATTCGTTTATGAAGTTGTTTATGTTAACAAGAAGAGTAGCACTCGGTGGGTGTTTCTTCTTAATTTAGACCATGATGTAGATGGTCAAGAGCAAGAAAGTAACTGTGCTAATTGGGCTTTGATGGATGGATGGTTGTTGCAAGTTAAGGTGTTGAGACTGGAGAGATTGAAGAAGCACTGGATAATTGCCTAAAAAATATCTACCTCGTCGCCAATCTCTGTACCGGATCACTGCCTTGAAAATATCCACCTCGTGAGTTGGAGCAACGAGGATTTCCGGCGGTGATTAAGAAACGTTTGTATTTAGAGAAGGATTGTGATAGTTTTAAATTAGTTAGTATAAAATATTTTTAGAATATTAATTTTTAATATTATTATTATTTTAAGATTTAAAAAAATTATAATGATGAGATAAAATAAATTAAAATAATTTCTAAACCAAAACTAAAACATTTAGCCTTTTGACATTTTCTACTGGAAAAGAAAGTTAGAAAAAAAAATACAAATAATAACGTAAGAGAGGGAGCGATGATCGGGCGGTCTAGAGGTTAACGGTGAAGTTGATGATCTGGTGACTAGTTAGCTTTTATAGACAACCAACTTTCCTCGTATGAAAAATTCTACATTCAGTCGCCCAGTGTAAGCATTGGGGAGTCGCTACCAACGTGGCAAATGAAAAATTGCATTTCATTTGCATTAAAACGAATCATTCTATCTCTTTGCCCTCCCAGTGTCCCATGCACCCTTCGTCTTCCCACATACTCACATGAACGTCTGTGTTGTTGCTTCTTCTTCGCATCTTCTAACTCTAGAGGATGAACCTCCTCTATGTGTGAAGTCGCCAAAAGCTCTAAACCGCCTCAAAACCGGTTCAATTTCGTTTTGCCCCCATTTCCCCAGCTCTCCTTCCTCCTCTTTATGTTTCGAGTCTTTCAACCCTTTCCTTTTTTCTGTGTTTCTTCAAACCCAAACATCTGTGTTTCTTTCCCCAGCTGCCCCTTCCTTCCTTCCTCTATGTGCAAGAAATTTCTCTCCAGCGACGAAGCCCCTTCCTTCGTTCCTCTTTGTGTTTCAAAGACCCTCAAGAAATTTCTCTCTAGTGAAGCCCCCTCTGTCAACATCCTCTGGGTTTTTCTCGATGAACCCAACGTCCAAGCTCCTTGTTTTCGGTCTTTGTGTTATGGGTTGGTGCTGTCGACACTTTTTGTTCCTGGTGTGATAAATTTCGGCAGCCTCTGTTCACGTTTTGGCATCTCGAAATTTCTGGGTTGGGCATCTCGGCACTTGTTCATTCTCGCATCTCAGATTTTCAGATTCTCGACATTTAACTCCATTTTAAGGTTCAACTTGACATTTAACAGATTGGTAGTTCTTATCCTTGTAAATCGTAAGTCAGGAGCTTGGATAAATCCCCACATTTATGAAGGTTTCATACCTTTTGCAAAAGACATGTCTCATTGGTTAAGTCCTATTTCTTGCGGTTGATTTCTTGATAAACATTTCTTATAACCTTACAACAGGTACCTGGGGTTACTGACTTAGGTTTAGTGCCAAGATGAGTATACGGCCAGAACTGTACGTAGCAGTTCTGGCCGTATACATATATAAATGAATTTACGAACATTTGGCAGCTGAGTCGTCGGTTGGCATGTCATTGCTTTTATTTTCATATGGTTGGCAGGTCATAGCATATACAACACAAGGGTATTATTGTTATTATTATTATTATTATTATGTTGTGATTTGAATTGAATAATATAAGAAAGTAGTCATAATAATAGATGATAGTGTTGAACAATTAAAGCAAAGTACGTGTAGCCACGGCAGATGGTACAAGGACACAGCTCAGATCCTACTTGGCATCGGCCCAAACTTATAACTTTTTTGATCCCCACGAAAGGAAAAGAAAGGAAACGCATATTTAATGACTAACAAGAATGATTGCCACAACAAACATTCATCTCCTTTGTAATTTGGATATCCCTTTTCCATCCATCCATCCATCCATCATCTCTGAAATGACGGTCCAAATTAAATGAGAATTGCCATAATATATATCATATAAAACAGCCGTTTTTTTTTTTTTTTTGAACTTTAACTTTAATATAAACTTCCGCCTTTTCTGCAGTAGAACAGGACATTCACATAAGACATAAGATTCAGATGGAAAGCATTAGATACATGTGGTGAGTTAGGGGGGGACAAACGCATGTGATCAAAGCACATCTCCGATCCAAACCGTCATGTTTTCTATTTTCTAGGGATGGTGAAGGGTGGCTCTCGTCCTGAAAATTGTCGGAGACTTTGTATTATTGGTTATGAAAATTCAAAAAGTATTCATAATCATGTGACGTGATAGATGAGGAATCTTTCAAGTTTTTCTTTTTTTATAATGTTATCTGTATATATATATAAAATAATAATTTTTCACAATTTTATAATGTGATATTAAATAATATATTTATAAATAAAATATAATAAATAGTCTTTAATTATCTAATGTCACATTATAAGATAATGAAGAGATAATGAAAAAATGAATGATGAGTAGTATTATTCTATATATAATATTTATATAGAAAAATGTTATACATCAACTACTATTTATTTTTATATTCCGTGGTTATAAATTTTTTAAAAAATGTAAATAGTTTTCATATGAGTATATTTTTATATAATTATAAATAGTGAAGAAATTTTCATTTATATAATATGGTGGGTGCCGTACATAGAGATTCTTATGCATGTTAAAGTGTACTTGAGGAAGCTTTTCCTAAGAAGAAGTTTTCCCATTCATTTATTTCAATCTTGCAGCTTTTGATAGGCTTTTCCTTTCTTTGAGCAACATATGTGATAATATGACAATAGATCATCAAGCTGGACTCTTTATTTCTGAATGCGATGGAATTTATAGCAACTTTTGGCACCTAGATGATAGTCTTTAAAAACCAGGATTATTTAAATTACTGCATTTCGATAATTTTGTCCTGTTTTTGACTTTTAAACTATTCTCTCATATTATATTGTGACATGCAGCAAAGTATTTCAGTCCTACTGAATTTGTGAATCCAAATGATCATAAGAAACCAATTCAACATATGCATGAAACCCAACCTCTAATTACAACCTTCCAAGCAAATCAAGTCAAACAACTTCCTTTGGCAACAACCTCAATAACCATTTCTCAGCAAATTAATTTAAAAAGCCATCACATAAATAGAAAATTAGAATCTGAAGAGGCTCATTTGTAATCTTTATTCTCTTTCTATTTGGTGGCTCGCCAACTATAGCTAGGGAGCTGATTTCACTGTAGCTCAAAGTTGAGTAATTATGCATTTGGCTAGTTCAATACAGGGCTTTTAACTCAATAAAAGCTAAAATTTAGATTTGGATTTGCCAATGCTCTAATGCACTTAAATGAGTAGTTAGAAACTATAAAATCATAATGAGCAATGATAGTCTTACAATTTCATTTTAGGCCTTGTTTGTTTTTTTAGATGAGTTGAGATTAAAGTTAAAAAATTGAATAAAGTATTGTTAGAATATATTTTTTAATATTACTTTTGTTTTGGTATTTGAAAAAGTTAAAAATTGTTTATTTTATTTAGTATTGGGATTTAGAAAAGATGTAATGATTAGATTAAATGATATGAGATGTTTTCTGAAAACAAACCAGGCCTTATTTACAACTGATCAATTAAATAATATTTTTTAAAATTTTAAACACATCAAATCAAAATTAAAATTAAAATAAATATATGAAAATATATTATTTTATTAAAAGATTGTAGAAAAATGGTAAAGAAGTTATTGTTTTATCATTTCTCAATATTTTTCATCTCAAAAGTTTCAAAATTTTAAAAGAATAAGTAGATTTATCTATTTATATTAGGTTCTTAACACTTCCTTCGTGTGGGTCAATTTCTCCTCCATGAGTGAGCCTAAACATGAAATATTTAGATTTGAATACAAAAAGCATTTCATTTCATTTATTTTCATATAATCATTACAATATTTTTAAATTTTCACATAAAATATAAACAAATAAAATTTTTCAAATTCTAAACAATAATAATATTAAAAATAATATTCTAACAATATTTTTTTTTCAATTTTCAACTTTTATGTCAACTCACTATCTAAACCTCCCTTAAATAGAATAGAGCATAGAGTCGGGGATAGAACTCAAGACCTCTACTTTAATATCACCACTTATTCCAAAAATTTAAATTGATGAGAAGAAATAAATTTATTTTATTGTATTATATTCTTAATAGAAACTCTACTCTGAACCCTTCACAATGATTTTTATATTTTCTACTTATCAAAATTTATTTTTCCCCTAACGATTTTTATAATACACCATACATCAACTTATATGCATTTTTTATTTATATTATTTAAATATTTATTCTTATATTTATTTTAAATACTTTTTTAACTACCGTTAAATTTATAATATTCTAAAATATTTTACTATTTCTCATATATTAATGTATACACAATCTCTATGTTGTCAAAATGTTATCAATTGCTCAATAAAAAAAACTAAATAGAAAATAAAGACGAAAATATTCATCCTATTTTTTGTGAAATTTTTATCCATTTATCATGTTTTGAAGATTTTGTAACATGACTATTTTTCTTTTTATTAAAATAAAATGCTCTAATAATCATGTTTTATAAATAAAGGTATAAATGTGAGAAATATATAGGAAGATTAGGAAAAAGAAATAAATAATAAAAAGATGTTTACATAGATAAATAGTGCATGTTAGATGTAGAAAAAAAGTTTAACTCATACGTATTTTATATTGATTTTACATTATCTACCTTATTTTGACGTATTGTTCTCTATTTTACAAAAAAGAAAAAAAAAATCGAAGACAAAGCTTGGGCCAGATTTATAGACTAATTAGAGAAACCAGTTTAGAGAAAAAGTCTCTTCCTCAAGTTGCTCAGGATCAGTTGGAGACGATGATGTCAAAGTCCAATCCAAACTCAGGTTTCAAAGCTGGGCAAGATTTGTTTGTAGCCCTTATCGGTAACCTATGTTAAAACAATTATGTTTGCTCATGGATTTGTCTTGGGAGGTCTTTTTATTGGACCCCTTACTCCTGAGCCATGCTATATGGGCTTTTTATATTTCTATATAAATCATCTGGCACGGCCCCTACATCAGCTCTCCACTATGTACAGCAAAAGACATTATTAGGCTTCGCCATTTTTACCATTAATGTGGATAATATTTCATATTGAGCATTGCTATGCATAAGCCTACACACTACATATTAAATTATTTTTTATTTTTTTTTAATTTTTTTTCAATTTTTTATTTTATTTTAGTCTTCTTGAAATATTTATATTTTTTTATTCATTATCCATATAATACACATTTAATAAGAGCTACATATAATACACATTATCCAAATATTTTTTTATTCATTATTCATATGGTGTGTAGTGTGTAGGCTTATGCATAGATTTTTTCTTTCATATTCTACTCCCCCTACAAACATACCCACAATTATTATTTTTTTTCCCATGAAAAATTCATAAATCAACCAGAACATCCGATGGCCACTGCATGAGGCAGCGCCTAGAGGCCACACACACCCATAACATCCGGTGGCCCTCATCGATCCGACCACAAAAGTGAATATAGAGGTGGAGGATAGTGCGATGGAGGTAAATCGTAAATGACTGGCGGGCGTGGATTGATTCTAACATGATTGAAGAAGACTTGAAATTAAGGAAAAAAAAGAGAGCATTAAAACAAAGTAAAAGGCATGATCATCAAACGATTATTGTTTTTTTTTTCAAGAGAAAGAAACACGTTTCCAACATCATTTCATAGTGCCAATATAAAGCATGATCATCATTAAAGCCGTCACTTCTGTGTCGCCATATAATGTTAATATGCCTTTTGCTTAATTTCCAACCTAAAACAATTTAAAAATCAAAGGAGATGCCCAAATAAGTACATTAGCACGATGCAATGCCATTTGCAATCCAAGCAATGGCAAACCAGATCTGTTGGTATTTTTCCAGATTTATAATAGAGTCACTTCATTCATAGAAGTTTAGCCTATAATGATCACGGTTTAAATCATGATGGGATTGCATTAGTCCCCGACTAGGACTTGATAGACACGCATAGGGCATAGCCCTGTTGGATTGAAATATAAAATCCTTAAAAAACGTGTTTACCACAACTAACTTTAATTGAGTAGAAATATATTTAAGGACACAAACCCCATAATTAAATAGGGTGAAAGTTTGGGTAGTCCGAATTTTGACATATATGTAATTTTCGAAAGTCTGGTTTGGCAATTTTTGAGTGATTGGTTTGGCGATTTTGGGTTGCCATTTTGCGTGTGAGTTTAGGGTTGTGCATGGCAGTCGCCGGTGGCCCCCAGGGCATTTCGATGGTCGCTTCCCATCATAGACTATTTGCTGATATGTTGCTGGATTCTCCATAGCCTATTTCAAAGGTGGTGGTGGTGTCTTTTCGGTCTCACAAAATTTTAGAAGGAGAGGCATGCGCTGTGTTTTCTAAGAATGAGATTGATCGATCAGCGGTGCCGTTCCAATTTTCGTTGGTTCTAAAATTCTTACATCAACGACTTTCTCTTGATTCAATTCGTTCATTTATCAGAAGCAGATGGGGACTGACTCATTAACCGATCGTTTCTTCAATGAGAAGGCCCAAAATTGTCTTTATTCGTATGACGACGGAAGAGGATTTTGTTAAAGCCTTTGCTAGAGAATCATGTGAGATTGATGGGATTCAATACAGACATTTTCATTGGACTACTGATTTTCTTGAGGATCAAGAACCTGTGCGAGTTCCTGTGTGGATTACATTGCCGGGCTTGCTTCTAATTTTAAACATGAAGCTTTTCTGAGGAGCTTCACATCGTTGATTGGTAGATTCCTCAAGAGGGATAATCCAACACGTTGTGCTACTCGCACTGATGGTGCGAGAGTTTGTGTGAAGATGGATGTGACAAAAGACCTGTTGAAGGCGATTTGGATCGAGAAGGCGATTTGGATCGAGACTCCTTTAAATCCTCGGAGTTTTTATCAGGAAATTGTATTCAAGACGTTATCAGCTTATTGTAGAAGATGTCATGTGCAAGGTCACAATGCAAGGACCTGTAAATGGGAAGGAAAGCGTCGAGATGTGGATCAGAAAGTGAGGAAAGAGAGTGGAAAGACTGATCAAGTTTGGGTTTGAAAGGACAAAAATGGGAAAAAAATAATAATGCAACAGGACGAATCTAGTAAGATGGGCAAGATGAATTTGCATAATCAAGTTATTACTATGGAAAATGACATAGCTAATCATGAGAATCAGATTATGATGGATAGCATGGAACAAAACAAAGTTATGGAACATACTGATGTAGATATTCTAAAAAATGATGATGTTGATGCAGGGCATGCGTTGGGTACATCAAGGGATGTGGATGTTGTGGAGAAGGATCTTCAGCTTGCATTGATTGAGAAGGAAGTCCTAGACTCTGTTTCATTACCGGTGGAAGGTGAAAATTTGATGCATAAGGATGTTGCTCTGATGGGGAGTGCGCCCATGGAGGAAAGGGTGCAGGTTAATATGGTGGATGGGTTGAAAATTGTATGGAAAGTATGGTGCAGCAAGAGGGGGTGTTGAGTGGTGAAGAGGAGATCGGAAGGGAAGAGGATTTCATTGTTCAGGTATGTTAGGATGCTAAATCCGAAGGGACCATTGAGCATTTGGCAAAAAATAAACAAGTGATTTCTAACTCTGAGGTGCAACATGGAAAAAGTAAAGGAAAAAGGCATTAAAATAAGGGGTTCATCTAGGGTTGTTAGCAAACCCTCCAGAGAATTAATCAATGAATCCTTCTTATATTTATTGGAATGCTCGAGGTATTGGCTCTTCGAGTAGACGATTAAAGAAATTGATTTCTAAGGTTCAGCCAAAAATTTTTGTAATTGTAGAACCAATGGTGGATCAATCTCATTTAGTATTTGGAAAGATCGTTTGAGATTTAAGAATTGTTGTTCTAATGAAGCTATTGGGGGTAATATGTGGATTTTTTGGGCTAATGACATTGATTTATCTGTTGCTAATATGGGTGATCAATATATTTCGATCAGGGTAAAGGAAAATTTGCAAGAATTTTTATTCACTTTTGTTTATGCCAAATGTTTTTATAAAGATAGAAGAAGATTATGGAATAGTCTAATGGAGGCAAATATTCTTCAATTACTGTGGGTAGTGACTGGCGATTTCAACATTATACATAATGATAATGAAAGGAAAGGGGGTTGACCACGGTTAGCACTGGCAATGGAAGAATTTAATAATTGTGTGGATACATATGGTTTGTTGGAAATGTAATTTAATGGCCCTTCTTTTTCTTGGTGTAATGGTCATGGGGGTGTTTATCGGAAATGGGCAAGGCTTGCTCGGGTCTTTCTTAATGATGTTGCGATGGTGGTTTTTCCGGCTTACATGAAATATTTGGCTCGAATTTCTTCAGATCATGCACCGATGTATATTAACTTGGTGAAGTTATTTGAGCGTTATGGTTTTCCTACGTTCAAGTTTCAACAAATGTGGATTTCACATGATCAGTTTTTTAATTGTGTTTTAAAAGTTTAAGTTTGGCAGAGTGCGGATGTGCAAGGCTCGAGACTGTACAACCTTATGACGAAACAGAAAAAACTGAAATCTGTGTTGAGATTATGGAATAAAGAAGTATTTGGTCGAACAAAAAATCATATAGCGGAATTGGAGGCTCGAGTAAATGACCTGGAGGTTAGTTTACAAGTAAACTATTCGGAGAATGTGGAGGAAGATTTAGTTGCTTCTCAAGTCGAACTTTCAGCTTGGATGGAAAGAGAAGAACAAAGATTATCGCAACAAGCTAAGCAAAGTTGGATACAACAGGGGGAAGCAAATTCGGCACTCTTCCATTTTATGAATCGCCGAAAACATCAAGTGGTTAAGGAGATGTTTCTTGAGGATGGTTCTCTGTTGTCTTTGTCGGAAAAAAATCATGATGGGGCCATTAATTATTTTCAGCAATTCTTGGAAGCTAGGGAGAGTCATCCAGTGCTGAATGTAGAAGAATTGGTGCAGTCGATGATTACACAGGCAAAAAATGAGATGTTATGCAAATTACCTTCTTCTCAAGAGGTGTTTGATACTCTTATTTCCATTCCTATAAATAACAGCCCAGGTCCTAATGGGTTTGGATATGGTTTTTTATTGTTCTTGTTGGCATATTGTGGGTAAAGATATAGTGGAGGCTGTGGCGGAGTTTTTTCAAGGTATCGCTTTACCTAAATTTTATACTGCTTCTTATTTGGTTCGTATTCTGAAAGTGCCAAATCCAGCAAATTTTGATAAGTTCAGGCCGATTAGTCTGTGCTCCATGACTTTTAAGATTTGTTCTGGTTACCTGGCTTTCCTTGGTGTTAGCTAAAATTATTTTGTCTAAACAATGTGCTTTTCTTCGAGGTTGAAGTATCTTTGAAAATATCAGTTTGACTCAGGAAGTGATTCATAGGATTAATAAACCTATTCATGGTGGGAATGTGACCTTGAAGATTGACATGGCAAAAGCTTATGACAGTGTTGATTTGGGATTTCTATTGCATATTCTGAGGTTGTTTGGATTTTTAGATTTATTTGTTTTCTCATTTATCAATGCATTACTACTCCATGGTTTTCAATGGTTAGGAATGGTATTCCAAATGGCTTCTTTAAAAGTGATATGGGATTGAGACAAGGTGATCCGATATCGCTTTATTTATTTATTTTGGTGGAAGAAATTCTTACTAGAATGCTCAAGCAATAGGTAGTGGTTGGAAAGATCAAGCCCTTTTATCATCTGAGAGGTACCACTATTATTTCTCATCTACTTTATGCTGATGACATTGTTTTATTCTCTAATGGTGGAAAATCTTCGTTGAGAGCAATCATTAATGTGTTGAAGAAATATGAGGAGTGATATGGTCAAATGGTGAATAAAAGGAAAACATCAATTTTATTCTCCAAACATATTTCAGTGGCTAGAAGACGAAGGTTGCTTTGATTTACGGGGATTTATGGAAGGTAGTTTTCCTTTCACTTACTTGGGTGTTCCAATTGTATCGGGTCGGCTTCTCAATTTGCATTTTGATGATTTGATTAATAAAATAAGAAGTCATCTCAAGGGATGGAAGGCTAAACTATTGTCTAATGGGGCTCGGCTTTCTTTGTTCAATCGTGTGTTGCAAAGTATTCCAATTCATTGTCTCTTGATCTTAACGACTCCAAAATTAGTAATTGATAAATTGAAACGGATTATGAGTTCCTTTTTTTGGAGTGTAAAGGATGGAAAGGAGAAGAAAAAATGGTGTGCATGTGAAAGACTATGCAAACCGATTGCTGAAGGAGGGATTGGAGTTAGGGATTTTCAAAAAGTTCAAATCTCTCTTCATATGAAATTGGCTTGGAACCTTTTTAAATGTGACTCATTATGGTCGGATTTCTTCAACAAAAAATACATTGGTGATAAACATTTTTTTGTGATTGATTATCTGGTTTGGGTACCAAGAGCACCTCAATCACTCTTAAACACTCTCACTACTATTCTTTATTTTATTATTACTTTTCACTTACTTTTTCTACTATTCATTACTTTTCACCTACTTTTTACTACTATTTAATATTCTATTATTATTTTTTAATTACTTTTTCACTACTATTTACAAATATTTTCAAACACTTTCACTAACTAAACCTAACAAAATGGATCTAATTTCTAGATGATGATTATGAAGTGTATGCCGTTAGTTCAAGCTAACTTGAAATGGAGAGTTAAAGAGGGGAAAGTATCATTCTGGTGTGATAATTGGGTTGGTGATGGAGCTTTGTGTGACCAACAAAATATAATTGATCTTCCGAAATTAAAATTGGAGGATTGCAAATTTGAGTTTGGATGGAACATGGATTTATTTATTCGGTTAGTTGGACAGGAAAAAACGGATGAAATTTTACAACAACTAGGAAGTCTTAAAGCAAGTTCAGATGTGTTGACATGGCTACCTCAATGAAATTTTTACTACTCATAGTGCATGGGAATGTATTAGAACCAAAGCTCCAGTTTTTCCTTGGGCTAGATGGATTTGGAACAATACATTACCAAAAAAAAATTTCTATAACTATGTGGAAAGCTTTACATGATGAGTTGCCATTGGATGATTGAGTTCATCAAGTCGGTATTCATATAGTGTCTAGGTGCAACTGTTGTATTAAAGGGGCATATGAAGATAAAAATCATGTTCTCTAGACAGGTTTGTTTGCGGTAAAAATCTGGGATTTATGTGCTATAAATCTTGGAATGGCGAGAATGGTGGGCTGTTCATGCCATGAGAAAGTTCAGGAGGGCCCGTCAGTCATCTGTTTGTGGTCAATTGTTGGGAATTTTTCCATTGATTATCTCTTGGAGACTTTGGTGGAGACGATGTAAAGCAAGAATGGAAGGAATTATGGAGTCAGTGCATTCGATTTGGTGTTCTATCAAACACTGAGTGTCATGGGTTGGATTAAAGTTAAAGGATGCTAAGGTTCTTAGTCATTGTGATGAACAGGTAATTTGATATTTAAATTTGTCTATTAAATCAGTTCATCAACAACTGATTAAATTGGTAAAACGGATGTATCCGACTGATGGTTGGTTTAAATTGAATGTGGATGGTAGCTCTCTTGGAAATCCTGATCCTTCAAGTGCAAGATGGGTGATTTGAAATTCAAGTGGGGAGATGATATGTGCTTTTGCAAAATTTACCGGTTATAGTACTAACAATTTTACCAAAGTCATGGGTGTAGTTCATGGTCTTCGATATGTATGCTAGTTGGATTTGATAAATGTTGAGATTGAATTAGATTATATGTTTGTGATAAAATGGTTAAATGAGAAAAGATGTAAACTTTGGTATATGGAAGTCGAAGATTATTGGGATGAAATTCAAAGAAGACTAGAGGGCCTTCAGATCTCTTTCTCACACTCTTTTCGAGAGACTAATGCAGTGGTAATAATTTAGCACGAAGAGGTGCTAAAGGCTCCAATGAAGTGTGGTACTCAATTTCACATTTTCCATTACAAACTAGATGATTAATTAGATTGGATAAGGGGTCTTCCTTATATTCGAAAAAGTTGTAAATGATTTTGTATTAGGGGGCTAATTTCTTTATTCTTTAGCTATGTTGGTTTGGAAAGGAATGGTTTTAGTTTGTTACTACAGTTTTTGCTTCCGCCGATGTTTTATTTTAATAATGAAAAGGCTACCTTCAAGTTTTATAAAAAAAAAAAAAAAATGGTAAAATTTCCAGCAAAAAATAACGAGAATGGAATCGAATCGAGTACGTCAATCAAATCAAAATCTGTCCTATTTTCTAACACTCGGAGAAAATTCCACAACAAAACCGCATCCCATTCAATTTTGTATTGTGCAGACAGTGTGCGGCGTCCCATTGAATCTTGTAAGTAGTGGTTTTCGATTTTGCTTTCTAGCCTTACAATTATTGTTGTCGTGGAGCTAGACGATTCCATTTTTTGTCGTATTTCCCCCACGCGTGTCGGGTTATCAAACCCGCGTCAAGGCTCAACTCAACTCACAAAAGAAAGATCTTCGCTCAAGCCTAAATGCAGTTGGTCTCTCCAACGATAAATTTAGTATTGTAAAAATACAAATGATAATTAAAACTAAGTCTACCAAAATTAATAATTACGTTTATCAGTGTTAAAATATATTATACATGTTTAAATGCGAATCAATAACAATGATAATTACTTTTAACTGCCCTAACAATATCCAAAAACTACCTTAGAAAAATTAAAAGAATCCCAATTAAGATGAACTTGATATCAATATACATCGAAAATCAAAACTGCCTTTTTAAGACAAGAATAATTAGCAAATGGTGACAATAGCTAGCTATGCACGTTTGATATAACGACAGATAGGTTAGTTTCGTATGGGAGGTGTTAACGTCTAAAATCTGTACAATATATTGGAAGGGAAGAAATAGTCATTTTCAGCCTGCTATTGTGATCTAGGCCTTGATTGGTATTGTGTGGAGCTCCCGATAGTGGTTCGATTTGATTGTATGGTATTCGTGCGTGCATCCAGAGACAATGAGTAATAAATAAATACAAAAAAAATAAATAGAGGAAGATACCGATTTACGTGGTTTGATACCAGGCATACATTCACGAGAGTTTGGAGAGGAAGAGTCTACTATAATATATTTGTTTTATAGTCTCTCAATCTCGCTATACAATGAAAATTAGAGCTTTATTTTCTGGTGAAGCATTTATTGCTGGAGTCGCTCTCGTAAGGTCAAAAAAGCTAAAACCTAACCAAAAAAGACTTTGAAATTGTCTTGTTCCACTCTTCTTATCTTTTGGCCCCTCCTTTATGTCTCATTCCCTCTCATTTATGTCATATCCCCCCTTTTACTCCGGACACCCTATCTTCCCTGAGTTACTCACCTTGGACTTGGCCTAGAAATACTATATCCGTAGTATATTTAGTCCCTTATAAGAGGATTCCATTGCCATATAATTCCGTTTTTAAGTAGGCAAAATGATTAGCCAAAAGAAAGTGGAATCCTTTTTATGGTGATGATGAGGCTGATTAATATTACAAACACGTTAAATATGATTTTTAAGTGTAAAGTAAGTCAACAATAATGGGGGAAAACGCACATTCTAACAAACAACAATGGCGTTAAAGATACATGTATGTATGTACATACGTACTTGTGAAAACGATCATTTTGTTAATAGAAAAGAAGAAGGTGGACAAGTATGTAATAAGAAAACCCACTATAAATCAATCCTAATCCGAAACAGATGGCAATTGATATACGAACTAATTTGGAAGCAAACCCAACTGAAAAATTGACCCTGTCGTTAGTTACTTCAATATCATATTATATGTTTTAACAAAATCTAAAGGCACCAGATCAACAATAACCACGGTCTCTGTGTTTTTTTTTTTTCTTTAAATTTTATATATTAACATCTCCAAGTGAAAAAGGTTACATTCATTCACATCAATCTCCCAAATCCAACAATGAATCAAGCTTAGCTAAACCCTTTCGGTAGTGATTCGATGTGGTCATTATGTTTGTCTTTAAAAAAATCGTAGCTAAAAGGGAAAGCCTTCTAGAAGCACTCCCAGGCCAACTGCCTGTCCCCACATGTAACTAAAGAGAGAGACAGAGTAGAGACCCTACTTTAAATTAACTTTGTGCATTCTTTGATCTGCACAGATAAAGACAAAGACGGCTTCTAGAAAGTCTCACACATGCCAAACCAATGACAACCAGAGTCACTTGAAATATCATCAAGCAAACAAACACCCCCATTTCGTTTTCCACACGACAGGACAATCCGACCCCTTGTCCGGTGAATGGTCAATTTCCAAGAATATCCACCGTTGGATTATATTTTTTGGGACAAGATCCATACCGAACAAGATTGCGAAGATTAAACCAGAGAAAATACAACAAACATTCCAAAAAATGGAAGAAAAAAAAAAAGGGTTGGAAAATGGTGCTGAGAGGTTGGAATTATCAAACAATTTGTGATCCTAAGGTCAAGGTGCGGGCGATCAAAAAGATAAATCTTTTGAATTGTAACTGTCCAATGATAAAGACTCAAGAATCACTTGTTGCAATTATAAGAGATGTTGATGAGCCCTAATAAAATATTATATACGGAAGTGATTGGAATGGAAAGGAAAGAGATCTCCGCCTAGAGTATGGAAGCCTCTTAAATGTGAAGCCCCTCTTGAATAATGATTATAGGTATAATTTTATATAGTAATTATAGGTATTATTTTATATTTAATAAAAAAGGCATTTGCTTCATGTTCAAGAAACCAAAATATTGCATGTGAGAAGTAGAATAGTAGGCTCGTAGAGGGGGCATTTATTTGAGCTGTTTATTTAGTCATAGTCTTTTATAAAGCATTATCATAATAAAAAAATATTTATATTGATAATATTTAAATATTAAGATGATAGGAAGTAAGATAAAGTAGAAATTTATACTGTACAAAGGGCATAGGAAAGTCAGAAGAAGAGGCGCTTGGGTTGGGGTGTGCACATGTGGGGCCAAAACTTGGGCAACAATTAAAGCAAAGCTAATGTGGTGGGCCCCACCTCCATTATTAAGGGATATCTAAAAGTGAAAAAAAACTACGAGCGTGTCATTCCTCAGACGCTGAATTCAATCACCTTGTTCCATTGTGCGGTTCGCCGGTTTCTATCTGTTTATCTTCTAGATTCTATCCATGTATCGCCCATAGTACGGCTGCTTACCTGGACAATTATAATCTATACTTATTGGATGATGGATTCCCTTCACGGTGTTTTGACAAATATTATTTTATTGGTTTTTTTTTTTTCTCGGCTATTGTCTTTTTATTTATTTATTTATTATCTTCTAAGGATACACTATCAAATTATTCAAAATGGGTTATTTCTCATCACATTATCTCATTTTTAAACTTTAATTAAATACAAATACTTTAATTTCAAATCTTCAATTTTATCATTTAACTAATCATTACAAATTTTCTAATATTCTAAAAAAATCAAAATTTTCAAATAATAAAATAAAAATAATATTCAATGTTTATATTTTAATAATATTTTAACTGTATAATATTTTTATTCAATTTTTTCTATCTCATTTTTTAAAATTTAATAAAACATCATAATTGAAATCATTTCACTATTATTGACAAATCATTTAATTACTATTCACAAATTTCTAATCTCATATCATTCCACAAACATCCCTTGATTCATTCATGTAAAAAGATATGCTTCACTAAATCTAGTCATATATTTTACTAAGCCATCGATTAAGTTTAAATTTAGAAACACTTTTAACCTATCTCATCATTAGAATTTTTATAAATTTTCACATAAAATATAATAAACAATTCAATTTTTTTAAATTTTAAAACAATAATAATATTAAAAAATAATATTTTAATAATATTTTATTCAACTTTTAATTTTCATTTCAATTTATCTCATCTCAACTCATTATCCAAACCTAATTTATTTTCACACCCACAACAGCTCTTTGAATATATTACAAACAAAATGTCATTCCAAACAAACAAATAATATTAAAAATCTAATCTGACCGAAAAAAGCATATTTGATTCTAATGTGGCATTTTTAATTATTTGTCATTTGTATTCCAATTTTATAATCTAAATAGTGGAAAAAGGAATTAATCCTTCTGTTTTTGTTTTGTTTTTAGGGATAATCTCATGTACTATGCTTCTGTGAAGAAGAATTCTTCCTTTCCTTGAAGGAAAACTCATTAGTTTTTTAAAAAATAAAAAATTGTTTTATTATAAGAAAATTGTTATTATTAAAAAAATAAGTTTCATATGGACCAAAACAATAAGAGATGTATGCAAGGCAATCTAGAAGGAAGAAAAATATCTTGCTTGTTTAGAAAAAAATATAAAAGAAGGAAGAAAAATATGAGAAGGTCAGAACAGGGGAACCTGGAGAAGAGTCGCATAACATGTAATAAAAAATATATATATATAAAAATATATATTTATATAAAAGCATTCTAGAAGGTGGAGGAGGTGGGGTATTCTAGAAGGAAAAGTATGCCATGTCAGCAGTGGTAAAGGACCACTGATTATCACCTCTCCTTCTCCCATCTTTCTTCAATTGACTCCCTCGATAGATATATAAACCCACCCTCTCTCTCCCTCTTTTGTCATACCACGCGTAATTCACAATTTCAAATCGCTCTCCAGATACACTAAATTTCTACTTCCCCATTTTGCCCCGACACGCCCTTCCCATCTCCTCTCAATGTCCCCAACCCTAACCCTCCTCCGCAACCCTAATTCCCTCCATTCCTCCCGGCAAATTCCATTTCCTTCCTCCCACATGCCTCCTCGCCTGTTCCCTAGCTCGCTTCGGACCCGTACCATTCCGAGCTTCAATGCTTCCACTTGTGCATTCACCGACACCCACTCGTCCTCGGCAACGGCCACCGTCTCTCGTAGGCCTTCCAGTTTATACGAGGTCCTCCGAGTCAAGCGTACCGCTTCCTTCACAGAGATCAAGACTGCTTATCGAAGCCTGGCCAAGATGTACCACCCCGACGCCATTCAAGAGCCCGAATCAGATGGCCGCGATTTCATCAAGATTCACGACGCCTACGCCACGCTCTCCGATCCATCTTCAAGGGCGCTTTACGATCTGTCCTTGGGTGCCCAGTTCGAGAGGCGACCCTTCGGTTTCTCGACCGGTAATCGGACCGGGTTTTACGCGACCCGGAGATGGGAAACGGATCAGTGCTGGTAGTAGGAAAGATCAGAATAGGAGGCACGCGGGAGCCCGACCCCATTAGTATTTTCATTTTTCATGCCCTTTTTTTTCTAATGGGGGAATCTATTTACAAAAAGGAAATAGAGAGAAAATGTAAACTAGCCACGGTTGGATATGTGGCAATGTAGAGTAGTCTTGTAAATTCTACCGTCTATTTGTTCTCCTTTTTTTCTGAGAAAAAAAATTACTTTCAAGAAAAATGAGTAATCACTTCTAAGTTCGTTCTATACCCTATTGTTCTTCATTAGACAACTGAAGAAAATGTACATTTTCTTACTGAACACAGAGATAGAGACCAGTATTGGTGATGCAACACGGGCATTCAGGAAATGAACAATAATAATAATAATAATACATTTTTAAGGTTTGTATAACGTATTGAATGCGTTAGTGAAGGAAAAAAAAAAAGAATAACGATATATATATATATAAGTTATAAATGCATCTTTTGTAAAAATATGAACTCTATTATAAAAATATATATAAAATTTGTGAATTTGAAACTTGTTGCTAGCATTGTTCATAAAGGTAATATTCTTGCATTGTGGGGGAAAGTTGGGGTGTTGATTGTACTGGTGTTTTTATCGGTTAGGCTCTAAACCAGCTGGATTTTGCTGAAACAAACACCCCCCTCCCAATACAAAAAAAAAAAGAATGAGAACTTTTCTCAATCATCAGTTATTATTTATCATCTCCTTCCTTAGTCTTATGAAAAACAATTTCATACTTTAAGAAAATATTACAAGTGTAGGATGTGAGAGTGAGTAGTAACTGATGCATAATAAATCTAAATAAAAAATCTATTCCATTTGGAATCGTGCCTTTTTAAAGTGTGGAACACATGTGGACACCGTAGAGCAATGAGCAGACTCGAGGAGATGAGAGCTGCAGTCGAATGCTCAACCATGCCTTTCTGAAATGTATAATCTATTTACCCAAACATGGCTTTACACGACTCTCTCATTTGTAAGAGTTACCCATTTTCATATATTTTTTGTTGAGTAAAGATTTTATTCATACTACTGCCCATTTTCAAATTGAGAATGGTATATATCCTATTCCAGTTAAAAATATTTGTAGATACCCTGCAATAATTGATGTAAAATATCTCTCTCTCTCTCTCTCTCTCGGTGTATCTATCGTATACCCACCGTGTATTGTTTTTTTTTTTTTTTGATACATTGGGGAGGAGGGTCAAACTATCTCCATTTTGGAGATATGGGTGTTGTGCCATCAGGCAACAGGCCGTTGGCGTATACCCAGCGTCTACCTGGATGGTTATGCTTTGTTCTTCTAGCGACCATTAATAATATAAACTGTCTTATCAAAAGGAAAAATCATGTAATCTAAATCAAACTTAATAATAAGTACCTGGAGAACTTGTTTGCCAGAAGTTAACTGCGCTTGGATTTGCCTAGCAACAGCAGCTTCAGGCTTTGTATTGGCAGATTTCTCCAGTTGATTCACAGCCTTCTCAGCCACAGCTCTCTGAAGCAGGGAGCATCTGTTAAATCCTACCACAACCAGTCTTATAGAAGTTTTAGGTCTTCAAGATTTTAACCTGGAAAGGCACCACAATAGCTGTAGTTGTTGTTTTCTCAATGGCCAGAGCTACAGCAGGTCCTGCTGCCGCCATTTCCTTCTTCACTGCTTTTTCTAACATCATTGGCAAGTCTTCACTCATGCAGTTACTAATCAAACATGTTACTTTCTGTGTACGGTCTCCTAATAACTTTTCAATTTTTGCCGTCTTTTCTTGAAAACGAGTCCACAACCATCTGTATTGGCTTTGACAGCTTTCTCCATACTACGCCCTAGATTTGTCTCTAGTCTTTACATTCTTTGATAACTGGAACATTAATCATTGTTGTCATCCGTTTCTGCAATTTTTTTTTTTTTTTTTTTCCGTTGTCATGACCTGCACGAAGGAGGACGGGAAACCAATTAAAGATGGATGAGAAGAAAGAAGACGATCAATGACAGAGGGCCACGCTACCATC
>QEOT01002313.1:183220-195301 GCA_003123785.1 Pterocarya stenoptera | reverse complement strand
TAATTCAGTCCTTGTAAAGCGACGTTGTTTGATTAAATTTTCGTTGGGAAAAACATATGTGGATGAAGCATGGTGTGATGTAATTCCTATGACCGTTTGCCACCTGTTATTGGGATGCCCATGGCTCTATGATCGGAAAGTTCTTTATAATGGGTATGCTAACACTTATTCCTTTGATTTTAAAGGTAAAAAGTTTGTTTTGGATCCTCTACAGGTTACGGAATTTGAGACAAAGAAGGAAGCTTGCCCAGTTTTGACGATGCGACAATTCACTCGAGTTATGCATGAGGACAATTTGGTAGTTATGATAGTCACACGTGAGGCAATGCAAGGGGACGGTAATGTTCCAGTGGAGCTCTCGGCATTGCTAGAAGAATTCCAGGATATCATGCCAGATGAAATTCTGAATCAACTACCTCCAATGAGAGAGGTCCAACATGCTATTGACTTGATCCCTGGCTCAACTTTGTCTAATGTCCCACACTACTGGATGAGTCCAATAGAAAATGAAGAGCTTAGCGAACAAATTCAGCACTTGCTAGACAAAGGGTTTATTCGAGAGAGCCTTAGCCCCTGTGCTGTTCCAGTTTTGCTGATGCTGAAGAAGGATGGTAGTTGGAGGATGTGTGTAGACAGCCGCGCAATCAATAAAACAATCGTGAAATACTGGTTTCCCATTCCATGTCTCGGCGACATGTTGGATTTACTAAGTGGCTCTTCTATTTTCACTAAGATAGATCTCCAGAGTGGTTATCACCAAATTCGTATACGATTAGGCGATGAATGGAAGATGGCCTTCAAGTCAAAGGATGGTTTGTTCGAATGGTTAGTTATGCCTTCTGGATTAACTAACGCACCCAGCACTTTCATGAGTGTCATGACGCAAGTTCTCAAACCATTTTTGGGTAAATTTGTTATTGTGTACTTTGATGATATATTAATTTTCAGCTGAAGTGTGCAGGATCATTTGAGCCACGTTGAGCAAGTAATGAATGTCTTGAGAGTTGAACAACTCTTTATTAATAAGGAGAAGTGCTCGTTTATGAAGAAAAGTGCCAAGTTCCTCGGTTTTATCATTTCAAACCAGGGAGTTGAGGCCGATCCTGCAAAGGTGCACGTTGTCCAGGCATGGCCAATGCCCCATAATTTTTCTGAGGTCAGAAGCTTCCACGGTTTGGCCACTTTCTACCAACGATTTATTCGCAATTTCAGCACCATAATGGCTCCAATCACTGAGTGTTTGAAAGAAAAAAAATTTGTTTAGGGTGCCACGGCAACCAAAGCATTCACTGAGATTAAAAAAAAAAATGGGACAAGCACCAGTGCTCAAATTGCCAGATTTCTCTAAAATTTTTGAGGTAGCTTGTGATGCTTCGCATGTGGGAATCGGAGGTGTTCTTAGTCAAGAAGGTCATCCCATTGCTTTTTACAGTGAGAAACTCAACGAGACTCGCAGATGTTACTCGGTTTATGATATGGAATTTTATGCGTTAATAAAAACACTGAAGCACTGGCGACCTAATTTAATCCATAAAGAATTTATTCTTTATACAAACCATGACTCCTTGAAACACTTAAATTCTCAAAGCAAAATGAATGCACGACATGCACATTGGATGGATTACCTGCAGCAATTTGAATTTCTTATTAAGCATAAGTCAGGGGCCGAGAATAAGGTGGTTGACGCCTTGAGCAGGAGGCCTCATTTGTTACATTTATCTGCCATTAATATTGCAGAATTCGACAGTCTCAAAACAGAGTATGCTAATGATGAAGATTTCGGCAATGTATGGAGTGATCTTAAGCATAACCGGCCATCTGCTAATGATTACATGCTGCGCGAGGAATTTTTATTCTTCAAGTCACACCTCTGCGTTCTGCGTGGATCATTTCGGGAGTTTCTAATTTCAGAACTCCATGGTGGGGGTTTAGCTGGGCATTTCGGGTATGATAAAACTTATGCTATTGTGGTTGGTCGTTTCTATTGTCCTTGGCTGCGGAGGGATGTACATACCGTGGTTGACCGATGCCGAATTTGCCAACTCAATAAGGGAACCAAGCACCAGTCTGGACTCTATACGCCACTTCCCAATCCAGACAAACCATGGCAGCATATAAGTATGAACTTTGTTCTTGGGTTGCCAAAGACTGTTTGGCAACACTACTCAATTATGGTGGTGGTAGATCGCTTCTCCAAGATGTCTCATTTTATTCCATGTCACAAAACATTTGACGCATCCAAAGTTGTAGCAATATTTCTGCAGGAGGTTGTCCGTGCATGGCATTCTAGCTTCCATTGTGTCTGATAAAGATGTCAAATTTGTAAGTTATTTTTGGAAGACTTTGTGGTCGAAAATGGGGACAAAGTTGATGTTCTCAAGTGCATTTCATTCCCAAACTGATGGCCAAACCGAGGTAACCAACAGGAGTTTAGGGAACTTATTACGCTGTCTTGTTGCGGATCACGTTACCAACTGGGTTATGGTACTTCCTCATGCCGAGTTTGCCTTTAATAACACTGTTAACAGATCAACAGGCTGTGCTCCATTTGAAGTGGTTTATGGGTTTCGACCAAACACTCCACTGGATATCAACTCATTGCCGTTGCCACCCAGGCCAAGCGAGGCTGCCTTATATTTTTCTAGTTATATGCGAAATGTTCACGAAGAATGCAAGCGGCGCCTTACGTTCCACACAAATTCTTATGCAGCTTCAGCAAACTCAAAACGTAAGGATTGGCAATTTAACGAAGGTGATATGGTTCTTGTTCGTTTAAGGCCGGAGCTTTTTCCTCCAGGGAGTTTTATCAAGCTTCATGCGCGCCAAGCAGGCCCTTTTAAAGTTACCAAGAAATTGGGAACTAACGCCTATGTTGTTGAGTTACCCTCTGACTTTGGCATTAGCCCTGTGTTTAACATTCGAAGACCTTATTGCATTCAAGGGTGATGTCAGTGACTTTTCTGCACTACCAGCTCCAGACGTAACACCAATTATGCGAATACCAGAAAATACAGTCCCACGAGATGAGATTGCTGCCATTCTTGACCATCAATTTGTTTTGACTCGATGGGGAGGATATTACAAGTTCCTAGTCCAATGGAAGAATCGTCCAAATTAGGACTCTGTTTGGTTGCAAGCATCAGAGCTCCAACGTTTAAATCCACATCTTTTTGCTGCTTACCTTTAGCAAAACTTGCCGGAGTCAAGTTCTTCAAGAGAGCCGGCAATTGATGCAAATCCGGAGGGAAATATGGAGGTGGATATCGACGCAGACAAAAATCCGGAAGGGGATGATAACTTAAATCCGTAATCAACGTAACCACAGAGGAGTTTTGGAAGTTCACGTTTTTAGAAGTTTAATTATTTAGATTCTGTTGTTTGGTCAAATTCTGTTATGTCGTCCGAGTTTATTGCTTACTTAATTTAATTTTCCTAGTTTATTGCTTTCCCAGTTGGGATTGGAAGATTGTATTGTGATTTGATATTTAAGGGAATAATGAGAAAAGAGGAAGGCAGTTGTTGATGTTGCCCATTCGAGATTTTCGAATTATTGTTGGTGTGTTTCCAATGCTGCAGAGTAATTCTACATTAGCCCATCTCTTGAGTTCAATGAGATATTGAGCCTGAGAGTTCGGCATCAGTTCTTAGCCACAGTTAGTGAATAGTATTAGATACTTGGCACAAAGAGGAACCATGAGTTGGATTATGTAGGAATCAAAGTGTGAGATCATGCCACCTAAGCGAAACCCTATTCTTTTTCATCTGATCAATCATTTTTGTGCCAGATCAAAAGAGGATTTCAACCCTAGTGAAACCCTAAATGGTTGGAATCCAATTGAAACCCCAAAAGTTTGGTCGAAACCAAAACCCTAAATGGTTTCCCCAAACCCTAAAGTTGGCATCCAAACCCTTTTTAATCCGATTTCTAGCATTGTGTTTAATCACTTGATTAAATCACTTCCACATGCTATTAATTTCTCAAATTCTCGTTATGACATCATTATTCATCCTTTTAAACCTTGGAAATTTGATTGGGCCAAGAAAAATTTGTTTTGGGCTTGATAGCATCTCAAACCCTAACTAAACCCCCTTTAAACCCTAAATTGAAGCCCACTTGGTTAAGGCCCACCATGACCCACGAATTGGGCCACCTTGGCAAAAATTCTTGAAGAAGTTTTCTCCCCCCACATGGCAGACCATCCACTGCCCTTGGTTGCCCCAAATAGTTCCTTGATGTGAGGGAAAGAGCCACCTCATCACACCCCTTCTAGACGGCAGTAGCAGCAGCCCACTCCCACTTCACTTTATGTCACATAGCCACCTCTAATCAAGGGTAATTCAAGCCCAGACCTCACCATTCAGAAGTCTAGAGGCGTGCAAGGCACCTTTTCTTTCACTTCATCACTTTTCACCTTGATCTTAGAGAGAAACGCAAAAACACTCTCTCGGGCAGATTTATGGGCCGTTTTTCTTGGCGCTTTTTGACCCTTTGTAAGTATTCTCAAATGATGAATCCTTCATAAAAGTTGTTCTTCTTTGATTATAGTTTCCGTGAATATCTTATTTGTCTCATTCCATGCTCATTTTATTGGTCAAATGTATTTTTAACCATGGAAAAGTCATTCTGGGCATGAAACTGGAGAGTATGTTATGTTTTGGAGTTTTTGACCAAGCTAATGGATATATGTTGGTCCAAAAATTTTATGGAGTGTTTTTAGCATGTGTTTATGAATGTTCATTGAGGTTTTATTGCATGACTAAAACTTTTGATGATAGATTTCCTTAGATCTAGAAACTTGAAAACTGGAAGTGGAAAAATAGTTTCTGTTTTGGGAAAGTTTGAATATTTCGTGGTTTAATCTTTCTCCAAAGGTTTTGATATTTTTATGTGATGATTCTAAGTCTCTTATTTGCATGTTAGGATGTTAGTTTGAAGATATTTAGTATTGTTTTCAAAGATATGATTTTTCTATGCTGGTTAGGCCTAAGATTTGATGTTGTTGAGTTAGATCCATGTTTTATTGAGTTTTAGCCATGTGATTTTAAGTTTGATGGTTGGATATTCTTTAGGACACATTTTTAAACCATGCGATGTTTTATTTTGAAGATCACATGTCTTTAAGTCATGGATCAAGAGATTTATCAAAGTTAGTTGAGAGAAAAGTTTCTGTTTTTGGACTAAGTGTAAAACCAAAAATTTCAAGTGTTGTTTTGTGATTTTTGATGACTTTTTTTTGATGATTTAAAGCATGGTTTATCTTAGGATGATGTTATGAATATGTTAGAAGTAAGATTTGATTTTTTTTGAAATTCTTGGAGATGTTTTTATTAAGGTTGAAATTTGTGCTTTAAGGGTTTACTTTTATTAGAAAGTTTGGTGTTGATGATTAGCTTTTTCTTAATGGATATTTTAAGTGTGTTTTAAACTTATGATGGAAAGATATTTGTTGTAAAAATTTGGTTTGATCATGAGTTTTTAAAATTTAAAGGAATTGCAGCAAATCAAGGGTAATATAGCCTATGTAAGTTTCGGACCTATAGAGTTTTAATAGTTGTATTTGGTTTTAATTTTTTCTGAGTTGATATTTGAGTTTAGGACAAAATTTACATGAGGAATGTAAATTTTGGTAATTTTTGGACTTAGGATGTGAAATCCTTAAGTTAGGGGTAAAATGATCATTTTCCTACATGTAGAGGGTAAAATGGTAATTTTACTCTAAGTTGTCTCTTTTCACATTTCTAATTGTTAGTAATTAAATTTATAACTTTTAGAATACTCTCTTACAGTTCCTCGTGTTTCGCAATTTATTCTCATAGGACGCCATGATCGAGGTAAGTTAGCTCTTAACTTACTATTAGCTTACTATGTACGTGTGATGGGTAAGGAAATTATAGTTTATGTTTTTATGTTGTTATATATGCCATGCCATGCCATGTCATTACATGTTTATCTGTTACATAAATTATTCTGTCATGAAATACTTATCTATTACATATATTATGTCATATGTTACTATTTGTTGCAAGTATGTCGCATTATGTATGCCATCTGTTACATGTGTGTCATGTCAAGTAATATTTAGTGTCACATGTTATGCTATGTTACAAAATATTTACTACCACATGTTATGCCGTGTTACGAAATATTGTCTGTTATATGTTATGCTATGTTACAAAATATTTTTTGTTACACCTATGCCATGTTATGAAAGGTTGTCTATTACACTTATGTCTCAAAGTATGTCATGTCAGTCATCTTACGTTCATGTCACGTTACGCTACGTCAAGACTTCTGTCTTTTTGTATTCATGTCATCCTGTCTCGTCAGTCTTGTTAAATTATTCATGTCAATCACGACCCTAAGCGCTAAGATGGGGTAATATCCTAGTGGAAGTCCTTTGTTCACGTTGAAGTGTTTAAATAGGTATGAAATTCTCTGGGTTGACGAAATACAGTCAACAGGTTGCGAATGAGGCCTAACTAGCTGGTCACCAGAGCACGCCAGGCACTAACGCCGATGGAGCCATACTTCATTTTACTTGTGTTCACAGCAAGTGTGACACAAACAATTCATGGAGCCATAATAACTGTGGAGTATGAAGTATGAGGCCACAACAACTGTGGAGCATACACTACGTGAGATATAGCAATTGTGACACGTAGAATAGGTGGGGCCACAACAACTGTGGAGTACGTATTAACACACTCATAGCTGGTATAGATACCTGTGTTGTGATGCTGTAATCTATAGGGACACACGGCTCAAGGGGACCCGTGTAGCACCCGTATGGTCAGTTAAATGATTAGGTCTATTGAATAAGATTCCAAGTTCATGTATTTCACGTTCAAGTCATGTTTCACGTTATGTTATGTTCAAGTTTACGTTCATGTCAAGTTTCATGTTTATGTCACGTTCATGCTATGTTTCAAGTCCATGTTATGTTTCAAGTTCACGTTTATGTCAGGTTATATTCACGTTCATGTTACGTTCAAGTTCACGTTCATATTATGTCATGTTCACGTTCATGTCATGTTTCAAGTTCACGCTTATATTATGTTATGCTCAGGTTCATGTTATTTTCAAGTTCATGTTCAAATCACGTATATGTTCACGTTCATACTATGTTTCAAGTCCATGTTATGTTTCAGGTTCACGTTCATGCTATGTTGCTAGTCCGTGTTGTGTTTTAAGTTTACGTACATGTTATGTCATGTCAAGCTAAGTTTCAGTTTCAGTTCAAGTTATGTCAGCTTATGCCATGTTCTATCAAGTCACATTATGCTTATTATTTCATGCCATGTTATGTCAAGTTATGCTATGTTATTATTGATTTTGATTATGCATTCATGATTTTATTTCCATGCATGCATCATTAACCTGTGTGAAAGTTTCTTGTTAACTTGCTGAGATTTGTAATCAAATCTCACCGTGGTAGTCCCAACTACCATTTGTCCCGAATGGTAGGCGATGTGTCAAGATCAGAGTAGGGAGCAGACATTGGCAGACTGGAGGAGGTTGACTAGACGCAACGCGGAGTTTGCAGCCTCTATAGTAGGTCTTTGGATAGTATTCTGGTATCATTAGTTGAGTTATGCGAGTTACTCAATGAACTTGCCTGATAGTGTATTTTGGCAATGTAATTATGGAGTTAGGTGTCCGTTGTTTTGAGATTACAGTCTTCTGAGAATCGTACTGTAATCGTGGATGTTTATTTTGTTAAGTATGCAAGGATTACGTTTTAACTATTTGGGATATTATAAGTTTGGTGTATAGTATTGGTCAAGAAAAAAAAAATTATCCGCTGCGAATATTGCATAATGCTAAATGCATGTTAGTAACATTGCATCTTATATGTCATGAACGGGGGCAGGTAACCTTGTGTTACATGTCCCGACGCTTCGAATGTCCGTCCGATCCCAAGCGGAATCTAGGGGTGTCACATGGTGGTATCAAAGCAATACGTCTCTGGGTTGTAAATCCACATGTCCTTAGGAAATGCACCAACTATTAGGCTTGAAATTTTAGTATTCATTAGGCTTGAATTTCTTGAAGTATAAGAGGTAGTATGTGGTTGTAACATGTGTACTCATGTGTTTTTGGAAGTGACACATGACTCACGGCAGGATATCTCAGAACCCTAAGGGAGTTACCAATCAAGAGAATCAGAATTTTTCCCTATGGATGGAAGATTCGCTGAGGCCGTACGTCTGTTGGCTGACGTGCTTAGAAAACAACAACAACAACAAGCGCACGTACCCAGACCCGGAGTTAGGGGACTGTCAAGTCATTGAAGTTTGTAACTTGTACACTGTTGATTCAAGTGAGTCCCTATTTTTATTAATTGGGGTATTACATGAGAGTTTAGTTCGGAAGCTGAATTGTTACCCAGGTGGTAAGAGTAACAATTCTCATTAAGAGTATTATTGTTTATATCAGTGTAGATATAGAATACCATTTAACAGTTGAAGGAAGGATATTGAAGGTTGATAAATTAGTATTTTTCATATTTGGAGTTGTCTTGATTTTGAGGACCTAAAGGAATTTGTGTTCGGAAGAGTAAAGTGTTTGGAAAAGGCTTTGGCTATAGTAGGATTCACTTACGATGGTAGTTTTATCCAACTGCCATTAAGTCTTTTTGGTAAATCATTGTGTTTGTGGAAAACGTAGATCACCATTATTTTGGAGACTTTTATATGGGTAGTAAATCTTGGTCTTGGGGATTTACGTGAACAGTAGGAATTGATCCTTTCGTTTAGAGTCAGAATAAGAGGCAGCTCATGATGGATAGAAGAGTTATACCAATCATAAGAGAGAAAGTCTTGAGTTGAGGTTAATAGCTGATCGTTTATCGAGGTACCACCGAGGAGGAGGAAAGATTCATTTTGATTATGAAGGAGTAAGCTAGTCCTAGACAGATAGAATTCCTTGAGGAAATTGAGAAAGTGAATTCAATTGTATATGGATTAAATTCTTCCAAATTGAACTGCATGAATACTTGAAGTTTTAAATTTAGAGAGTATGCTAGTACGACTTGACCTACTTTATGGAAGGATTCCAGTACAAATTGATGATTTGAGAGAGAGAGAGTTAAGAATGGTAGATATATGTACATTGTGGATAATTCTTTGAATAGTAAGGAGAATAGTGATTTGATTTAAGCAAGGATTCAACATCCTAGAAGGTCAGCCGAGAAGTCATTAAGTTTAGGCAATAACCTTTGGGAGTGTTATACCCTTATGTTATAGTGGTAGAGGGTCAGGAGCTAAATAGTGACGATGAATAGGTCTTGCAGCACCTCGACCTAGGTCATTTCGGCAACATGGCGTATGATTTAGAGGACGACGCGTTCTACTACTTACCTCAACATGTCGTGCCGATGGACATTGATGCACCTCCACCGGAGCCGACTAATGACGATACATCCAGTGATGGACGGTGACGGTAGCTTTGGTGAGCAACATCTTCTCCTTAGTTTGTTTAATGTTTGTACTTGCGTCGATTTCGAGGAAGAAACCTTTTTCTTAGGAGGGGAGGATGTAACAGCCTGCTAGAAATTCATTGGTGGAATTTCTATTGATTTTAGGAACCTCGTGAAAACCCTATAAGTTTTCACGAATCGACCAACCGCGTAGGTTTTAGTCTATCAACATAGTCAGTGTCATCACTTACTATGGTGCTAGAAATATGAGTTGAATTATTTGAGATAGTTAGAAGTATCAGAATGCATTGTGGTTTACGCCATTAGACTCAGTTGATTATTTATGATTTTATGGCATATTAACCCATTTTCATAATTTTGGACGAAATACCTGTTTGAAACTGTGATTTTATTTTTAGTGGTACTTCGGGGTTGAATTTTTGTAAATGATTTTCACTATAGGTTAATATGAATATTTATGATTTTTCAGTACTAAGTTTATTATATATTTTTCAGTGCTAGGGATGTTTGGAGTCAATGGTCTAAAAGATTGCAGAAATGCTACCTGCCTCAAACCTCTATGTTGTAGTGTTTTGAACTACTAACAGGTTCTATGGACAGTCAGATTCTTCAAGAGTTTGTGGTGGTGGCAAGGAAGATTTGGTGGAGAAGGAATTGCTTCATTTTCAACAACGAGTTTTCACATCTTGACTCTATTGTGAAGGAGGCTAGAGTCATTCTTGACATGCTAGCTGAGGAGGACCTTAAGAGCAGTAACAGAGTTAGACAATTATGCACATCAACTAAAGAATGTAAGGCCCCTCCTTCGAATTGGTTCAAGTTGAACTGAAATGGATCTGTCGATAAAATTCATGGTTTGATTGGAGTTGGTGTGGCTGTGAGGGACAAGGAAGGACAAATAATTACTACCATGAGGCTAAGAAAGCAATTATTTCCAGACCCTCTGCTGGCTGAGACGTTTGGAGCTCTTCAGAGTATTAAGTTTGGTTTAGATCTAGGCCTCAGATAGTTTATTATTGTGGTGGACTCGTTGCCAGTAATCAATGCATTACAGAGTGATAAGGAAGGTTGGAGCAGTGCTAGTATGTTTGTGCATGAAGCAAAATAGTGGATGAAAAATTTTGCTAAGTGGGAGGTTTCTCGTGTTAAAAGAATGGCAACTTTATGGCTCACTTATTGGCATAAGATGCTCTTTCCATTTCAGATATGGTTGTAACTTTGGAGGATGCTCCTCCTTGTATCTCATCTTTATTATAATGGAATGGTATAAGGGTTTTTCCTTAAAAAAGAAAAGAAATATTTGTTGTTCTAATATTTTTGTGTAAAAAATTTTGGTCTTAAATAACGTCATAAATACTCTTTAGTTATAAGGTCATGACCATAGTAGTATTTTGTGTATAGTCACTAGGAGCATAAATTGGTATAGTTTGGGAGATTATGAATCAAAATTTTTGGTCCATCATTTTTCTGGACCGGACCAGACCCATCACTCTTGGTGGACCGGACTAGACTGGTAGCTATTGGTATGGTTTGGTCCAGCCCAGTTATTTTGTTTCATTTTTTGGAATAAATTAATAAAAAAATTATTTAAATTGCTAAAATTAAAATTAAGTAAATTTTTAATGTGGATTATGTAATTAACTTATTAAAAAAATATTTCAGTATAATTATATTTATAATGTTGATAGTTACTACTTACTAATTTAGATTTTACTCTTTAGTATGCATAATTATTAATAATTTCCTACATTTTATATATGGTTAATGAATATCAAATAATTTCATTGTACATAGACTATTCATGCTTTCTTGCAACTTAGGTATTTAAAAAAAAAGAATAATGATAGGGGTTACTACCCTACTACTACCCATCTACTACTCCTTTTGTATTTAATTTTGTATTTTACTTAATGATGAAGGAAGTGAATATTGGTAAAATTATATATTTTTTAAATTTTTTCTTAGTGATTAAGGATGTTAAAAAAATACTTAAAAAAAATGATAAAAATAAAAAAAAACTTGAAATGCACTTGGATAGTAGATGGGTAGTAATAGGGTAGTATATCACTACCTTAAAAACAAATACCTTATTAGTATTACTTTAATTAAGTGTAAATAATAGAGTATGTATGAATGTATCTGCATATAATGATTAATAACATAAATTATCATATGATTTATGATATATTATTAATTGATAGCATATATAATTTAACATTTTATATTGATAATAACATGTGAAAATTACATAATTAACTATACAATTATATATATAAAATAATATATTATGTATATAAAATAATATATTATGTATATAAAAAAATAATTTTAAAAAATAAATAAATATAGTTCGGTCGGTTTCGGTCGGATCTGGTCCAAAAACCACAAGCCCTGGGACCAGACCGAAACCCATTCGGTCCACCATCTGTGGGACCTAAACCGACCACTTATAGTTTCGGTCCGGTCTAGTTGGTCTTGACCGAAACTTCTTCACCCCTAACAGTCACAACTTTAACACAAAATATTCATGCCACTCTTCATTTTTTCCATTCAACTCAATAAAGTAAAGAACTTCATGATATTGTATCTTTCAAATTCTCCACTCTTGTCATCGAACATATATAGGGATGAAAAAATTTAA
>QEOT01002313.1:166459-181639 GCA_003123785.1 Pterocarya stenoptera | reverse complement strand
TTTTTTTTTTTTTTTTGATAATAATGGATCACTTCCATTCATTAATAGAGAACATACAAAGTTGACTTAAAAAATAAGCCAATTACAATAGTTGCAAGTTTCCTAGTACACTTCCGTGACTGATATAGTCTAGTCTAGACGGCAAATCTTTAAAGACCTAAGTCTAAGAGATAGCCAAACTCTGTCTATGATAGAGATCTCAGTAACCAAGTAACCAAACTTCATACCCGACTTATCGGAGTATGGAGAACCAACCCCGTCATCACCGCCTAAGTGTAGGGGGGAGAACTACCTTCAGACTAAAGTCCGAAGTAACCAAGTAACCAAACTTCTTACCCAACTAATCAGAGTATGGAGAACAAACCCCATCATCACTGCCTAAGCATAGGGGGGAGAACTACCTTCAGACTAAAGTCCGAAGGCATTACGTTTTTGGGTTTTTGTTTTCTTGAAAATAAAGACAGAGCATAAATAAACTACAATGTGAAAACACTATAAAAAGGGAAAAATAGTGCACAAAAGGCTGCTGGAGGGAAAACCGACGGTCGAGCTTAGGAGATCCAGAAAAGCCGGTTTCGAGAACAGCTGTGCATAGTAGCGGCCCTTGGTGGCGCGCGAGGGCCACGCGCAGGCGATCTCCGAATTCTTTGACCCGTGCGTCCGGGCTACTTGCCACTCCGGTTGAGACCACATTCGGTGGTTTTGCTAATTGGCGGCTGAAAAATGTTTAGGTGGGGTGCGTGTTGGCTGTTGGGTGTCGGAGAGCTCCGAACGGCGATTCTCCCTTTATTTGGCCTGAAAAAGGAAATACAAGATAAAACCTAAAGCACTAGAAAAGAAGAGAACAGAGAGAGGGAGGGAAGGAGTGAGGGGGGAGGAGCCTAAGCTCCCACCCCCTCTAGCCAATTTTGAAGGTTGGGGGAGTTTAGAGAGAAGGGAGAGAGTTTAGAGAGGGAGAGAGTTTAGGGAGAGTATTTTCCTTTTTTTTCCCCCTTTGAACATTAAGAAATGGTTTTTTTAAAACATATTTCTTAATGTATCGATAGACCCATTGATCCTATAAAAGCAGCTATATAAATATATATATGCATAAAATCAATATAGAGTACTACTGTTAACAGCAATGTCTATTTAATACTAACAGTGATAATTCAAGTCCATCAAACACAAGCTTTTTCCCTCCAAATACTCCATATACACTACAAGAGTAATGGTTTTTTGGGATGAGTAATTTTGTCTTAAAAAAATCCCATTTTCCTCTCAAAAAGTTATTTGAGACGAAAACAATTCGTCTCTAAATTTTCTCAAAAAGCCCGTCTCAAAAGGTTTTTTAGGACGAATTTTGATTTTCGTCCCAAAAAAATACTTTTAGGAATGAAATTGGGCGGAACCAGTTGAAGGCATTTGAATGGCAACTTCTTTTTGAGACGAAGCATTTTCTTCCCAAAAACCCGTTCGAATGGAAATCCATCCATTCGAACAAACCTGAAACAGTTCGAACGAACCTGAAACAGTTCGAACGGTACAAAAACTTGATTCAAACTACTGAATATATTTGATCCTGTTTGAACACAATTAATATGAACGATTGCTGCCAGTTCGAATATAAAACGATTGTTCAAAAGGGAGTCCGTTCGAACACTAGGTTTTGTAGTTAGAACCGACTAGATTTTTCTCAGGTTGTTCAAATGGTTTTGTTTTCCTATTCGAACACAAGGTAAAAAGCTTGCAGGTTTATAAATTGCAATTTGTCGTTTGAACTAGGTATTTTCTGTTCGAATGGTACTCATGATACATAACTGATTTAAATTAAAAATACGATACTAATATTAAACAATGTAATTTAAACATCACATTTGTTCAAATGTTCTGGGCCAGAATAATAAAAAGGCAATTAAAGAAAAATAAGTTTTAGGATTGTGGTGGTGGCATAGAGTTTTGGTCATTGATTGCCACTGTTCAAACATCTTTTGGGATTGAATCTCCAACTTCTTTTACATGTTTTCTTCTAATCTCGCATTTAAATCCGCTACTTGATTTAATTGGGATAGCAACTCTTTTTTCTTAGACCTCAAATGTTGTATCTCAAGCCTTACTTCCTCTAATTCTTGAATTTTGTCATTCAATTTGAATTGAGAAGAGGATGAAGATGTTGAGAATGACTTCACTCAACATCTTAAGCCCCTCAAATATCTAGAACTTGAGAAAAGCTCTGAGCATCGTTGACAGATGATTCATCAGATGGATCTACAGCAGTTTCCTTAACTGATATTATATTGTCCTTAAAAAAAAAAACATTAAAGTTAATATAAGTAACAAAAATATTATTAGACAATTGAATTAAAAAAACTCAAACTTACATAATTTGCTTTTGCTACGGGATTGGTCCAAACAACATCACGATTTTTATGTATTTTAGCATACAATTGGGTCAGATTATAGTCAGTATGACTTTCTTCTTGCTGTAAAAGGGGAATCTATACTAGAACTTAAATTAGAAAAGTATATATGTTAATATTTAACGGGGACTAGTATAATGTTACCATTTTTTTAGATAAATGATGAAAAGATCGAGAATCCACATGATGGTGTATCGTTAAATTTGATCTATTTGCTTTCTTCGCAATACTCCATTGCTAAAAAGAAAAACAATATGTCTATATGTTTAATACATCTATCATATACTATAAAAAAAGATAGGAGCGAAATTTGCTGATAAGTAGGATCTTCAAACATATGATAAAACTTTTCCAATTTGTTTCGTGACATTGACCTTTGTACCTTTGGAATGTATTGGACATCAGCTCCTCAACCGTTAGTCTATCCTCTTGCCAGCCAAAATTAAGTTCAAACTCGTCCTTTAATAAATTATAAACAATTAGTATAAATACAAATTAGTTATAAATTAACATGTTATACTTAATTTTTTGTTAAGTAACTTATTACCAGACAACGATTTTTTATGTGGTCTTTCACATCTTGGGAAACTTTAGCCTAGAAGGATGATGGTGCATATGTGCGAGTAAGGGTATCAGAGGGGAATATTTCATTTTGGAAGGATAACTAGTCGGGTTTGGGTCCACTAGTTTCTTCTCAAACTATTTCTGAACAACCAGATCTGAAGTTAGAGGTATGTAAGGATGAGAGTGGATGGAATAAAGAGTTGTTCTCTAGGTTGTTGGGAAATGAACAAGCTACTGAGATTATTGATAGGCTTGGTAGAGTGAAACCAGGTATGGATACACTTATTTGGTTGCCAAACAGTGATGGTAAGTTCTCTACTAGTAGTGCTTTGGAGTGTATTCATATCAAGGTTCTAGTTTTTGCATGGGCAAAGTGGTTTTGGCATTCGGCATTACCAAAGAAAGTTTCAGTTACAATGTGGAGGGCTTGGCATAACTATTTGCCAGTTGATCAGGAGGTGCGCAGGTTGAACATACCCATGGTATCAAAATGTAACTACTGCTGAGGTGGTAAGGAGGAAGACGTTGATCACATTTTAGCTATTGATGAGCTGCCTGAAAAGGTCTGGGCGAGTCTTGCTTCTGTGGTAGGGCTCTCGTGTTTACAGGGAAGGTCTTGGAGGGAGAGAGTTGAGGCTTTCCATACAAGGGTTAAGTTATCTACAAATGGGGGTCAATTGGTAGGTGTTTTGCCTACTATTATTTCTTGGAGATTGTGGTGGAGAAGATTTCAAGAAAGAATGGAGATAAAAGAATTTCTTTTGATTCGGTATGTGCTTCAATTAAGTTTTAGTTGGTTTGGGTAGCTTTCAAAATTAAAGAGTCCAAGAAATTGAGTTCTTGGCATGAAACTTTGCTAAGGAATTTGCATATTCCATTTAAACATCCACCTGTTAACAGAGTGCAATTAGTGAAATGGAGGAGACCTGCGTTGATTTTGTAAAATTAAACATAGATGGGTGGTCTATGGGGAACCCGGGTCCTGCTGGTGTAGGTGGGGTGATCCGTAGTTCTAATGGCTAATTAATTTGTGGCTTTGCAAATTTGTTGGGTAATAAAACGAATTATGCTGCTAAAGTTCTTTGTGTTTTGCATGGTCTGCGTATGGTGGACATGATGGGATTTACAAAGGTGTTGATTGATATGGATTCAAAACTAGTAGTGGATTGGCTGAAAAAGAAACATTGTGGCTTATGGTATTTGGAGGATTTTTTGGAAGAAATTATGCAGAGGCTAGAGGGAATTCAGGTTTCTATTAATCATATATTTAGAGAAGCTAATGCTGTTGCAGATGATTTGGCAAAAATGGGGGCTAAAGTTTTGAACAAGTTTTGGGCTGGTAATGTTGGCATTCCGGCGTCAATTAGAGGCTTAGTTAGACTTAACATAGGAAGTGTTCCTTATATTCGTTGTTCATAATGATTCTTGCAATTTTTTCATTGATTATTTATTGTTTCTGATCGGGGAATAAGTACACTGCTAGGAGGAGCTTTTGGTTTTATTTGTAAGTTTCTAGCATTAAAGAGTTGTACATGGTTTCCTTAGCCAAAAGTAAGGATTTATGAATAACATTTGGGTGAGGATCACTACTGGACATGTTATCACTCTCACTCTCTCTCTCTCTCTCTCTCTTTAGCAAAAAAGGGTATCAACATAAAAAGCAAGTGAAGCTACCGAATCCGCAGAGCCACCGGTGTGATCATCAGGAATATCAACTTTAATGTTTTCCCATTTCCTTACTTTCTCCTATGCAGACACCCTTTGTAGTGCCTCGACTTGTGCGCTGACTTACAATAGCTATATATACATACAGTAATTAAAGCACATTTTAATTAAATACTAATATCTTGAAAATGTATATTACTTAACTCGAGCAATAAATGTGGTGTTTAATTTGATAAAATACTTTCTTCTAGGTTTGGTGATGTTGGCCCACCATTCATGATAGGTGAACCAATTGGGGAGTCGGTAATGGATGGAGATGACACACGAGTTGCTTTGCATTTGACAGACATATCTGTTTGAAACTGCAATAAATTATTATTCTAAAAAATGTTATGGATATTTATAGTTATGATACTTACACAAATACTAATTTCATTCACAATCAGTTTTGCTAGACAAGTTGCCCTCATCCTCACTAGACATTTCAGTTGATTCAAGTTCTTCTGAAATTACACCCTCAATTACTTCCGGTTGAACATCTTCTCTACGCAATGGGACCATGTCATATTGGTTTAGATCAACAAATAGATTGATGTCTGATTCGTTTTCTTGAAATGCTTCTTCATTTGTTGGACTATCAAATTCTTCATATTGTTCGTTTACCTCTGGAATGCAATCATATACATTTCTTGGTGCAAACTTCTCCACTACTCGCCATGGGTTCCCGTACTCCGGATCATCTAAATAAAAAACTTGATTTGCTTGGCAAGTGAGAACGAAATGATCGTTCTCATACCATGTGCGAGATGTATTGACACTAACAAAATACTAATCTTCACGCTCTCCCAACCTAGGCTTTGAGACATCCTACCAATTACATTTAAACAACCAGATCATATATTCCACCACGTACTTTAGTACTATGATATCTTCTACAACTCCGTAGAAGTTAATGTTATCCACCCCATTGCTACTTCGTCTATGACTCCACAATTTTGAGTTTTTTTATATTATTCTCTGTTAGTTGTATGAAATCTATATCCACTCACCAAACATCCTGAATATTGGATGGTCGGCCTGGATGGACCACCTGCCAGAGCATATAGTTCTGGTTAGATTTCTTCTAAATTTTCACCATATTTCGATACAACCTACATCAATAAATATTATTTTAGTTATATCAATGTTAGATAGAAAAAAAGTGGAGTTTAGTAGTATGAAATTTGTAGATAATAAGATATTTTTTTAGTAATACTATATGTTCAAACCAAGAGACGAATTCTTCTTTGTGCTTCTTTTCTATGTTAGTTATACCATCTAGGCGAAGTAACTGTATATATTTGCTGTGCATGTTAAAGTTAACTATTAATTTGTATCAAGTTATATTATACTATATTCCATGAACTTAAATTTATATTGATACGGATATTCATCACTAACCTCAAGTAGTGGTCAATCTTTGCGCAGTTATTCAAAACATACCATCGAGTTCTATCAAACTCTCGTCCACATAGGTGATAGCCCTCTTGTCTGCCTGTGGGACATGCGGCTTGAAAAAATACAGAAAATGATGATGAGACTTCCATTTGTCCACCTTCATAATTTCGGTCCGGTCTCGTAAATCTAGTATCAACCCCAAAAAAATACATTAAACAAAATGTATGTCATTCATTATCAATATATGACTCTGCAATTAAACATTTTGGACAAGCCTTATTCCCCACAAATCGCCTAAGTTTTTCTAAAAATCGTTTAATAAGATACATCTATCTATACTAAACCAGCCAGTAACTAAAGGCTCATGAGGTAGGTGCACAGCCAAATGAACCATTACATCAAAGAATGAAGGCAGGTACAAACTCTCCAATTTGTACAATGTCACTGCGATGTTAGCTTCTATTTTTACTAATGCATCATTTTTCAACATTCTACTACAAATGTCCCTGAAAAATCCTCCTAATCAGGGCTGTATGAACATCTCAAGTAAGCTTTTCACGCACACCAACTAGCAACAAACGCTGCAGAAATACATGACAGTCGTGACTTTTAAGACCAGTTATGTTCCAATCATGAGTTCGCACACATCTTGACATGTTCGAACCATAACCATCAGATAATTTGATTGTCATAAACTAGTCACAAAATTTCTTTCTCTCATTATTTGAAAGTGTATACCATCCAAGGGGTATATAAGCTGATGACCCATTATCTTGCAAATGCAACTCCGGTTTTATTCTCAACTCCTTTAAATCTTTACGAGAGTTAGATGTATATTTTGTCTTCCCTTATATTGACATTAGAGCACCCAATATATTCTCGCATATTTTTTTTTTCAATGTGCATAACATCTAGATTGTGGCCCAGTGTCAAGGTAAACCAATATGGCAACTGAAAAAAAATATTTTTTTTGTCCAATTCAACTCCACTACTTGTCGTTTTCTCTTTCAAGCTCTTGTATCTTTCCGAAATCTATTTTGTGAAACATTCCTGAACTATGCGATAATATCAATCTCAGACAACTCTGGCGGTGATGACCTACGCTCAACCCTTCCATCAAACATCGCTCTATTTGAACGCTATGTATGATCATGTGGTAAATATTGATAGTGTCCCATGAAACATAATTTCCTACCATTTGTCAACCATTGAGACTGTGTATCTTTATTATAAACAAGACAAACAATTTTACCTTTTGTGCTCCAACTAGACAAGTTTCTATATGCATTTATTGTCCACAGCATTGCAGCATACATCTTGAACTCCCGCTACAAGGCCACATCATATATACTGACGCCCTGATCCCACAACTTTTTCAACTCTGCAATCAGTGGCTGCAGATATATGTTTATTTTGTTCCATGGTCACCTTGGCCCGAGTATTATCATAAAATACGGATCCTTCATGCACTTCCAAGTTGGCAGATTATATGGTATTAAGATGATAGATCAAGTACAATGAGAAGTGCTCGTGTTGTAAAATGGATTAAAGCCATCCGTTGCTAAACCAAGACATACATTGCGAGGTTCTTCGACAAACCATGGGTACTCCACATCAAATTTTTTCCATTGCAAAGAATCTGCAGGATGCGAGAAGAAGTTTTCATTTCGGACTCTTTCTGTGTGATGCCAAGACATATCTTTTGCAGTCAACCAGGACGTAAACAATCTTTGAAGTTGAGGAAGGAGAAGAAGTTCAGGTCCATAATGGTCCCACCAAAGTGAAAACCATTTAGAAAGTGTCTTAATTTCTTGTAATTTATCAAAATGAAGGAACCATGAATGACGCAAATTTTTATTTTGTTTTAAAAACATTTTAGTCCATGCTTGCTGATAATCATAATAGTCGTAATAAGGAGGATCATAAGGCTGAGAAAAGTTTCTTGTCAAATAAGGATTTTTTCCCCATTGTTCCAAAGTGAGGACCTGTTTGATGATGACTTTATGAAAAGTAATAATTGGTGGTGCAGGTGGAGATGGTTGAGTTTGAAGGGAACAAGGGATTTCAGAGAGAATAATTGAGTTTGAGTCTACTAATATGAATTCATAAAAATTTTGGGTCTTCTTAATGTTTTGCGGGATATAATGTCAATCTGGTGAAAGAAAGGCATCAAATAAATTTTGGGGGTCAGACAAGTGTTGGATTTTAGGCTCGATGGGGAAGACAGGGTGCTAATGAGATTTAATGATAATCGGAGATGTAGAAGGTTGAACTAGTAATGGAGGACTAATAATCTGAGAAGGAGAAGAAGAAAGGGAAACAGTTTTAGAGTATGTTGGTAATTTTAGAGAAGATAATGGTGAAAATAGATTGTAAGAAGGTCTAATATTTTGTGGTAATGAACCAGTACCGTATATGGTCTTGGAGTTGCAGAAGGACAGGATAAAGGATAAGGTGGAGATGGTGGTAATGCATAAGAAGATTTGGTCTTTATTTTTGACTTTGAGGAAGACATGATTTTCCCTATAAAAATTCTCGGGATAGAAAATCAGGAAGAGAATTAGAGTCTCATTTAATATGCACAATGTCAAAATAAAAAATACTTAATATAGCTAGCCATCTGGCAAATATTTTTTTGGCAGCCAGGTTTTTCACATCTTTAATCAAAACTTCCTTGACTGATTTACAATTTATTTTGAGTAAAAACTTTTGATTTAATAACTCATCTTGGAATTTAAAAATACATAATACAATAGCTAAAATCTCTTTTTGAATAGTACTATAATTCTTTTGGACAGGATTCCAACATCCTGAATGAAATCGAACAATCTGTTCAGAGTCATTTGATAATCTTTGTTTCATAATTCCTCCATAACCAAGATCGGAGGCATCTGTTTCAACAATTTTTAAAGTATGAGGAGATGGGAGTCCTAAACATGGTAATTTTTTGATGTGAGTGTTAATCTGTTTTATAATGTTTGTATGTTTTTTTGTTCATAGAGGTGGATTCTTTTTTAATCTCTTGAATAATGGTTTGCATAATGGCCTGAGGGATTGAGAGAAATCTGCAACATAATTGAGACTACCCAGAAATCTTTGTAATTGTTTCTTATCTTTTGTTTCATCTGGAAATTTATCAGCGAATTCTATTGCTTTACTAAATGGAGCAATAGTTTCTTGATAAATATCATGTCTAAGGAATCTAATTTTGTTTTGAAATAATTTTATCTTTGGTGATGAGACAACTAATCCATTTTGTTTAATAATTTGGACAAAAGTATTTAAGTGTTTATAGTGTTGTTTAATTGATGAAGAGAATATTAATACATTATCTATATAAACTATTGAAAAATGAGTAATATGGGTAAATATTTAGTTCCTAATATTTTGAAATTCACTAGGGGCATTTTTTAATCCAAATGGCATAACATTCCATTCATAATGTCCGAATGGGACTGTAAAGGCTGTTTTGTACCGATCTTTTTCATCAACCTGAATTTGCCAAAACCCACTTTTCATATCAAATTTTGAAAGTACTGTAGCATCATGAAGTTGAGATAACAAATCTTTTTTATTGGGAATCGGGTATCTAATCCATTGTAATACTTTATTTCAAGGTTTATAATTAATAACTAACTGAGGAACTCCTCTTTTTAGTTCTGCTTTTTTTTAACATAAAAGGAAGCACAACTCCAGGGTGACTTACTTTTCCTAATTAATCTTTTTGTTAATAAATTATTAATCTCTTTTTTGCAAAATTCTAATAATTCATTATTCATTTGGATTGGTCTGGCTTTAGTTGAAATTTTTTTTTCTAAAAAATCTTTTCATAAGGTAATTCAACTATATGTTGTTTTCTATTCCAAAAAGCATTAGGTAGGTTGGAACATACTTCTTTTTTAATTATAATCTTAAAATTATTAATTTTTTGAGTTAATAATGGGTCTTTTAATTGTTCTTCGATTCTTTTATATTTTAATTCTTGTTTTAAGAAACTTATCTGCTTTTCTTTTCTTTTAATTCTGTTTTTTGTTAAAAAGTTAATTTCTTTGGATAATGAAACTTCTTTTAATGAGTTATTTTCCTTTGATACAGGAGGAAATATAAATTTAAATTGAATTTCTTGTCCAAATATTTTAATGGAAATTCCTTTCTCTGTTACAGAAAATGGGTATAATAATGCAAGGAATGGATTTCCTAATATTACCTTTGTGTTAATATTTTTTACTAAAATAAATGTTGTTTTGAAACAAATTCCATTATTGCAAATATGTGCATTAGTTAATTTATAATTTATATCAATTTTGCTTCATTAGTTTGGGATAATGTTTCTTTTGTTTTTTCAAAATATTTAGAGGGCATTAATCATTCTTGTAAATAATTTAAATCTACTCCTGTATCTAACAGAGCAATTGTGGTAAAAGAAAATTCTTGATTAATTGAGACCGTTACTTCTGTAGACCATTTTTGAAAATTTATCTTATTGAGAATATTAATGAAGTTGTCTGTTTCATCTTTAATAATTATTGTTGAACATTATCATTTTTCTTTATTATGAGAGTTATCTATATTTTTGTCTATTTTTAACAATATAATTTCTTATATTAATTGTTAATTTGAAACTTCCAATTTAAGATTAGATGCATTTAAATTTTTAACCTCTTATTTTATTTCATTAATTTCTTGTTGCAGGTCTTATAAGGTGATTCTTTGTTTTTCTGGCTTAAATCTTCCTATTATTTCTGAAAAATTATAAGGTGTGGAAGGGGCTACTGAAGTGGTTTGATTATTAAAAGTATCTTTTAATTTTTCTAAATAATCTTTCCTTTCCTGTTGGTTTTTAATTTTGTCTATTAATTCTAATATAATATCTTCTTGTTTTGAAAGTACATTAATGGTTTTATTGCAAAAACAATTATTTTTATCTAAACAATTGCAGACTTGTATCTCATCATTTTCTAATTCACTTTCAAAAGATTGTTCCGAAAAACTTGATTCTCTTAATTGGTAGATTTCTTCTTCTTCAGAAGAACTTTCCTCTTCTTCACTTGAATGTATTATAAAAATATTTAATAATTTTCCTTTTAATGTTTTAGAAACATTTAATTCGTTAATCCGTTGTTTTACCTTACAATTTGACTTATAGTGCCCAACTTTTCCACATTTATAACAAACAATTTGTTTCTTCTTTTTATTAGTCTTTTTTAAAGTTTTTATTAGTTTGTTATATACCTGTTTATCTTTTGTCTTTTTATAAGGTTTCCTATATTTTCGTTTTTTGTTAGAATAATTCTTATAGACTCTTTTTCCCTTTTTATGTCTTCTTGAAGGAGTTAATAATGGAGTATAAGCAAATTGTTTACAAAAGGTACCTAATTCTTTTTTAGCAAATTTCTTTTCTTTATCCATTTGCTTTTTTAATCTTAAATCATTATACATAATTAAACCAGTTCTATTAATATTAGTTATTATATCACCATATGTAAGATTAAGAAAATCAATAGTACCATCTGATTTTACTAATTATTCTCGTACCTTTTGGGCAAAGTAATATGGAAGTCCGGCTATGAACGTTTCCTTCCAGTATGGTTGCTAGCAATCATTTCTGATCATAACTTTAGTTAGAAATACATCTTTATACCAACGAAAATCAGATAATTGTGGACATTTTAAATTAATCAATAAGTCACTAGTCTTTTCTTTAAATTGGACAGGATCACCCACAAAGTGTTTGGTTAATACATATATTAGAGTATTTACAGCATCTTCTAATGGTAATCCATTTTCTGTTTTAATTACTTGCATATTTTCATTATGCTTATATGCAGTTAATATTTGTGTTTTTTGTTCATTTGAAAGATAGTGATCCCACTGGTCTTTTAATCGGCCAGTAAAACCTGTAACAATAATATGTGCCACTTGGTGATCAGTTTTTCTATTACTTTTATAAACGTTAGCTACCATAATCATTTCTTGGAAATGGTTCAATATTTCATACTCAGATAATCCATCTATATTCCATTCATATAATACATCTAGTGCAAAAGCAGATCTTACTATATGTTCTCTTTCCTGGAATTGCATATCTGGAGGATTAGGTTTTAGATACCAATTATGAGTAATAGAAACATGATGTTTGGATTCTCTGGCTGAATAAGTATTAGCAAAGTCTTCTCTAATCTTATTTATTTGTAAGTCTAAATTTTTAAATTGATTTTCAATATTACTTATTTCAGAATCAGATAATTCAGGAGAATCTGTTTTACTTAATACATTAATATGAGGTTGTTTTGAGATAGATGCATTATTACTAATAGTTAATTTTTCTAATTTGCTAGAAATTTGTTCTAATAAATTATTTTTATTTAAAAAAAACGGTTTTTAAATGGGATGGAATTTCATGAGGGACAAATAGTGGGATTTCTTTTGCTTCTTTAATAGTGGGTTTAATAGGAGATATTTAGGCTTCAATTCTTTTTAACTGTTTACTCATGGTTTTTAGATATAGATTAGTGTAATTATTTTGTTGGATTATGTTATCAGTGTTTTTAACTTCTCTTGAATTATTATATTTTTTTATTGGTAAGACCCATATTTGTGTATTTCTTTAATTGAATTTAATGGCTTCAAAAGGGGGTATTCCTCATAAACAATTTGATTGTTTTCTTCTTTAATCCATTTATTATTAGTCCTATTTATGGTTGTTAATTGGTCTGACTTATAAATCCCAAACCATGTAAAGGAAGGTATATTAATTTGTATTTCTTCCAAATACTGATAATATCTTTCTTGAATATAATCTCGTTCTATTTTTGTAAAGGTTGAGAAAAATCTTTTATGACTATTTTCTTCTTTCATATAATCTTGTTTGAAATATTCTTTGTTAATTTTAAATTCTTTTTTACTCAAGGTGTATATTTGGGCATCATCTCCAATCACTTGTGAATATGTTGGAGAAGAAGGATCCTTTTCAGGATTATGAGAGGTGGATGCCCTATCTGGATGGCTAGCAGGATGACTAACAGTATATACTGGTGAATCAATAATATTTCCCCTAATAATTCCCCTAATTTGTGTATCTAGGCAACTCTGAGATTTGTTATCAAAATTTTGGGATCTTAAAAAATTTTGGGATCTTGTTGTAAGAACAGATTGGGGTGTAAGGTAACTAGAAGGGGTAGGGGAAGAATAATGTGAAAAAGATATTCTAAAAGGTTGAAAAGCTATTTGGACCGTTCTGTCCGATTTTTGATCTATATATTCAAGGTCGTCCTTAGAATTATTTTCCATCTTAAGTAATGGAATAATATTTTCTAATTTCCACTCATTTGGGAGAGTAATTTGATTCAAATTGATTTGCCTAGAAATTTGTATACTAGAGTTATGTGTACTAGTTTGTAATAATAGTGAGTATCCTTTAGGACTGGTAATAAGAGCTTGTGGTTCTAATGTTGTCTTCATTAGTTTATAATGGATCCTACATACTACAATTAAAGGATGTGACCCTTTCATCATATTATAACCATTTGTTTTAATGTTTAATGTCAAAGCATGTAATATATTAGGATCAAATAATGAAATAGAATAATTTGAATAATAATTAAAATAAATTGAACTTTGGAACAAACTTAATTCTACCATTCCAAGTAATGAATCATGGAAATAAAAGTATGTTTTCCATCTCTGAGACAGAGTAATACTGAGATGTTTAATCCAATTCTAGTAAGTGGTTTTATAGCAACCTGTACTAATCCAAAATATAAGAGTATTTCTGTTCTTTGTATTGTTTAATAGCTTCTTTTGTTAATAATTGTAACGATTCATAATCATTATTTAAGCTAATAGTTTTTTCTATTGTTTTAATAGTATAATTGAATAGAAATGATAGCTTAGAAGAAAAAGTAGAATATTTATATATTTGATTTTTTGGAAGATTAGGAATCGTCCAATCTTGTAAATTTCTTTCTATCTCTGTTATATTATAATCTTCTTGGTTAATATTACCAGGTTCTGTAGGGATACTAGTAGTAGATTCATTAGGTTTAAAGAAAGAGTTCAAATTCATTAAGACAGAATAAAGATTCCCTATATCTAAAGAGAAATAAGTAGATTAAAAGCTTAAGGGAACACCACCGAGACCACCCTTAAAAGCCTTTCAGCATAAATGGGCTGAGTAATGGATTTCAATGGCTTACCAACACAAGTCTCCCAATATACTTCATTTTTTTTTTCTATAGATTATCTTTATTAAAAACTGTATCAATGGTTTTTACTCCTTTATATATATATATAATGCAAGGATACTCAAATGATACCTTACACTTTTAATTTCGTTTATTAAGAATCTGCGATGATTTTTCCAGTGTTCTAATAAATCCCTTTTACTTTGATATAAAAGGTATTTAGTTACCATTGATTTTTTATCTTGTTTCATTAATGAAATTTTCTCTTTAAGGTCTTTTATATCATTCATTAACAATTGTAACTCATTTATCAGATTATAATCCATACACTTTAAATCATACAGATCTCGATAACTAGCACTAGGAGCAAAATAATATTCCATAAAATTAAATGTAAAATAAGATGGCAGTAAAACAATAACAATAACAATATAGAAAATAATAACAATAACAATATTTGTACTACATATACTATATAATACTCATATATGTATATAATATTTATATACTCTATATATACTATATAATATTCATACTATACTATATTTAGTGTATATACTAACACTATACTATATATAATATATATACTACATATACTATATAATATTCATATATACTATATATATATATACTATTTATATACTATATATATACTATACACTAGCCTCTGTAGATGTTATTGTGCTTCACCTTCGATATTCCTCTGATCGATGGCCATACCAACATGGAAAAAAGAAATGCAAAATAGAAAAATGGAGACAGAAACAACAACAGAGAGGAGAGCAAAAATGAACAACCAAAATACGTCAAAAGGCAAAAACATCTTGGATGTAGGAGTGTATGGGAAGTACCCTTTAGATCCAGATCTCAGAGAAAGGGAAAAAATAGGAACTGATCGCTGAGAACAATAACCCAAAACACGATCAAATTCA
>QEOT01002313.1:154370-166449 GCA_003123785.1 Pterocarya stenoptera | reverse complement strand
TAATTCAGTCCTTGTAAAGCGACGTTGTTTGATTAAATTTTCGTTGGGAAAAACATATGTGGATGAAGCATGGTGTGATGTAATTCCTATGACCGTTTGCCACCTATTATTGGGATGCCCATGGCTCTATGATCGGAAAGTTCTTTATAATGGGTATGCTAACACTTATTCCTTTGATTTTAAAGGTAAAAAGTTTGTTCTGGATCCTCTACAGGTTACGGAATTTGAGACAAAGAAGGAAGCTTGCCCAGTTTTGACGATGCGACAATTCACTCGAGTTATGCATGAGGACAATTTGGTAGTTATGATAGTCACACGTGAGGCAATGCAAGGGGACGGTAATGTTCCAGTGGAGCTCTCGGCATTGCTAGAAGAATTCCAGGATATCATGCCAGATGAAATTCTGAATCAACTACCTCCAATGAGAGAGGTCCAACATGCTATTGACTTGATCCCTGGCTCAACTTTGTCTAATGTCCCACACTACTGGATGAGTCCAATAGAAAATGAAGAGCTTAGCCAACAAATTCAGCACTTGCTAGACAAAGGGTTTATTCGAGAGAGCCTTAGCCCCTGTGCTGTTCCAGTTTTGCTGATGCCGAAGAAGGATGGTAGTTGGAGGATGTGTGTAGACAGCCGCGCAATCAATAAAACAATCGTGAAATACTGGTTTCCCATTCCATGTCTCGGCGACATGTTGGATTTACTAAGTGGCTCTTCTATTTTCACTAAGATAGATCTCCAGAGTGGTTATCACCAAATTCGTATACGATTAGGCGATGAATGGAAGACGGCCTTCAAGTCAAAGGATGGTTTGTTCGAATGGTTAGTTATGCCTTCCGGATTAACTAACGCACCCAGCATTTTCATGCGTGTCATGACGCAAGTTCTCAAACCATTTTTGGGTAAATTTGTTATTGTGTACTTTGATGATATATTAACTTTCAGCTGAAGTGTGCAGGATCATTTGAGCCACGTTGAGCAAGTAATGAATGTCTTGAGAGTTGAACAACTCTTTATTAATAAGGAGAAGTGCTCGTTTATGAAGAAAAGTGCCAAGTTCCTCGGTTTTATCATTTCAAACCAGGGAGTTGAGGCCGATCCTGCAAAGGTGCACGTTGTCCAGGCATGGCCAATGCCCCATAATTTTTCTGAGGTCAGAAGCTTCCACGGTTTGGCCACTTTCTACCAACGATTTATTCGCAATTTCAGCACCATAATGGCTCCAATCACTGAGTGTTTGAAAGAAAAAAAATTTGTTTAGGGTGCCACGGCAACCAAAGCATTCACTGAGATTAAAAAAAAAATGGGACAAGCACCAGTGCTCAAATTGCCAGATTTCTCTAAAATTTTTGAGGTAGCTTGTGATGCTTCGCATGTGGGAATCGGAGGTGTTCTTAGTCAAGAAGGTCATCCCATTGCTTTTTATAGTGAGAAACTCAACGAGACTCGCAGATGTTACTCGGTTTATGATATGGAATTTTATGCGTTAATAAAAACACTGAAGCACTGGCGACCTAATTTAATCCATAAAGAATTTATTCTTTATACAAACCATGACTCCTTGAAACACTTAAATTCTCAAAGCAAAATGAATGCACGACATGCACATTGGATGGATTACCTGCAGCAATTTGAATTTCTTATTAAGCATAAGTCAGGGGCCGAGAATAAGGTGGTTGACGCCTTGAGCAGGAGGCCTCATTTGTTACATTTATCTGCCATTAATATTGCAGAATTCGACAGTCTCAAAACAGAGTATGCTAATGATGAAGATTTCGGCAATGTATGGAGTGATCTTAAGCATAACCGGCCATCTGCTAATGATTACATGCTGCGCGAGGAATTTTTATTCTTCAAGTCACACCTCTGCGTTCTGCGTGGATCATTTCGGGAGTTTCTAATTTCAGAACTCCATGGTGGGGGTTTAGCTGGGCATTTCGGGTATGATAAAACTTATGCTATTGTGGTTGGTCGTTTCTATTGTCCTTGGCTGCGGAGGGATGTACATACCGTGGTTGACCGATGCCGAATTTGCCAACTCAATAAGGGAACCAAGCACCAGTCTGGACTCTATACGCCACTTCCCAATCCAGACAAACCATGGCAGCATATAAGTATGAACTTTGTTCTTGGGTTGCCAAAGACTGTTTGGCAACACTACTCAATTATGGTGGTGGTAGATCGCTTCTCCAAGATGTCTCATTTTATTCCATGTCACAAAACATTTGACGCATCCAAAGTTGTAGCAATATTTCTGCAGGAGGTTGTCCGTGCATGGCATTCTAGCTTCCATTGTGTCTGATAAAGATGTCAAATTTGTAAGTTATTTTTGGAAGACTTTGTGGTCGAAAATGGGGACAAAGTTGATGTTCTCAAGTGCATTTCATTCCCAAACTGATGGCCAAACCGAGGTAACCAACAGGAGTTTAGGGAACTTATTACGCTGTCTTGTTGCGGATCACGTTACCAACTGGGTTATGGTACTTCCTCATGCCGAGTTTGCCTTTAATAACACTGTTAACAGATCAACAGGCTGTGCTCCATTTGAAGTGGTTTATGGGTTTCGACCAAACACTCCACTGGATATCAACTCATTGCCGTTGCCACCCAGGCCAAGCGAGGCTGCCTTATATTTTTCTAGTTATATGCGAAATGTTCACGAAGAATGCAAGCGGCGCCTTACGTTCCACACAAATTCTTATGCAGCTTCAGCAAACTCAAAACGTAAGGATTGGCAATTTAACGAAGGTGATATGGTTCTTGTTCGTTTAAGGCCGGAGCTTTTTCCTCTAGGGAGTTTTATCAAGCTTCATGCGCGCCAAGCAGGCCCTTTTAAAGTTACCAAGAAATTGGGAACTAACGCCTATGTTGTTGAGTTACCCTCTGACTTTGGCATTAGCCCTGTGTTTAACATCGAAGACCTTATTGCATTCAAGGGTGATGTCAGTGACTTTTCTGCACTACCAGCTCCAGACGTAACACCAATTATGCGAATACCAGAAAATACAGTCCCACGAGATGAGATTGCTGCCATTCTTGACCATCAATTTGTTTTGACTCGATGGGGAGGATATTACAAGTTCCTAGTCCAATGGAAGAATCGTCCAAATTAGGACTCTGTTTGGTTGCAAGCATCAGAGCTCCAACGTTTAAATCCACATCTTTTTGCTGCTTACCTTTAGCAAAACTTGCCGGAGTCAAGTTCTTCAAGAGAGCCGGCAATTGATGCAAATCCGGAGGGAAATATGGAGGTGGATATCGACGCAGACAAAAATCCGGAAGGGGATGATAACTTAAATCCGTAATCAACGTAACCACAGAGGAGTTTTGGAAGTTCACGTTTTTAGAAGTTTAATTATTTAGATTCTGTTGTTTGGTCAAATTCTGTTATGTCGTCCGAGTTTATTGCTTACTTAATTTAATTTTCCTAGTTTATTGCTTTCCCAGTTGGGATTGGAAGATTGTATTGTGATTTGATATTTAAGGGAATAATGAGAAAAGAGGAAGGCAGTTGTTGATGTTGCCCATTCGAGATTTTCGAATTATTGTTGGTGTGTTTCCAATGCTGCAGAGTAATTCTACATTAGCCCATCTCTTGAGTTCAATGAGATATTGAGCCTGAGAGTTCGGCATCAGTTCTTAGCCACAGTTAGTGAATAGTATTAGATACTTGGCACAAAGAGGAACCATGAGTTGGATTATGTAGGAATCAAAGTGTGAGATCATGCCACCTAAGCGAAACCCTATTCTTTTTCATCTGATCAATCATTTTTGTGCCAGATCAAAAGAGGATTTCAACCCTAGTGAAACCCTAAATGGTTGGAATCCAATTGAAACCCCAAAAGTTTGGTCAAAACCAAAACCCTAAATGGTTTCCCCAAACCCTAAAGTTGGCATCCAAACCCTTTTTAATCCGATTTCTAGCATTGTGTTTAATCACTTGATTAAATCACTTCCACATGCTATTAATTTCTCAAATTCTCGTTATGACATCATTATTCATCTTTTTAAACCTTGGAAATTTGATTGGGCCAAGAAAAATTTGTTTTGGGCTTGATAGCATCTCAAACCCTAACTAAACCCCCTTTAAACCCTAAATTGAAGCCCACTTGGTTGAGGCCCACCATGACCCACGAATTGGGCCACCTTGGCAAAGCTTCTTGAAGAAGTTTTCTCCCCCCACATGGTAGACCATCCACTGCCCTTGGTTGCCCCAAATAGTTCCTTGATGTGAGGGAAAGAGCCACCTCATCACACCCCTTCTAGACGGCAGTAGCAGCAGCCCACTCCCACTTCACTTTATGTCACATAGCCACCTCTAATCAAGGGTAATTCAAGCCCAGACCTCACCATTCAGAAGTCTAGAGGCGTTCAAGGCACCTTTTCTTTCACTTCATCACTTTTCACCTTGATCTTAGAGAGAAACGCAAAAACACTCTCTCGGGCAGATTTCTGGGCCGTTTTTCTTGGCGCTTTTTGACCCTTTGTAAGTATTCTCAAATGATGAATCCTTCATAAAAGTTGTTCTTCTTTGATTATAGTTTCCGTGAATATCTTATTTGTCTCATTCCATGCTCATTTTATTGGTCAAATGTATTTTTAACCATGGAAAAGTCATTCTGGGCATGAAACTGGAGAGTATGTTATGTTTTGGAGTTTTTGACCAAGCTAATGGATATATCTTGGTCCGAAAATTTTATGGAGTGTTTTTAGCATGTGTTTATGAATGTTCATTGAGGTTTTATTGCATGACTAAAACTTTTGATGATAGATTTCCTTAGATCTAGAAACTTGAAAACTGGAAGTGGAAAAATAGTTTCTGTTTTGGGAAAGTTTGAATATTTCGTGGTTTAATCTTTCTCCAAAGGTTTTGATATTTTTATGTGATGATTCTAAGTCTCTTATTTGCATGTTAGGATGTTAGTTTGAAGATATTTAGTATTATTTTCAAAGATATGATTTTTCTATGCTGGTTAGGCCTAAGATTTGATGTTGTTGAGTTAGATCCATGTTTTATTGAGTTTTAGCCATGTGATTTTAAGTTTGATGGTTGGATATTCTTTAGGACACATTTTTAAACCATGCGATGTTTTATTTTGAAGATCACATGTCTTTAAGTCATGGATCAAGAGATTTATCAAAGTTAGTTGAGAGAAAAGTTTCTGTTTTTGGACTAAGTGTAAAACCAAAAATTTCAAGTGTTGTTTTGTGATTTTTGATGACTTTTTTTTGATGATTTAAAGCATGGTTTATCTTAGGATGATGTTATGAATATGTTAGAAGTAAGATTTGATTTTTTTTGGAATTCTTGGAGATGTTTTTATTAAGGTTGAAATTTGTGCTTTAAGGGTTTACTTTTATTAGAAAGTTTGGTGTTGATGATTAGCTTTTTCTTAATGGATATTTTAAGTGTGTTTTAAACTTATGATGGAAAGATATTTGTTGTAAAAATTTGGTTTGATCATGAGTTTTTAAAATTTAAAGGAATTGCAGCAAATCAAGGGTAATATAGCCTATGTAAGTTTCGGACCTATAGAGTTTTAATAGTTGTATTTGGTTTTAATTTTTTCTGAGTTGATATTTGAGTTTAGGACAAAATTTACATGAGGAATGTAAATTTTGGTAATTTTTGGACTTAGGATGTGAAATCCTTAAGTTAGGGGTAAAATGATCATTTTCCTACATGTAGAGGGTAAAATGGTAATTTTACTCTAAGTTGTCTCTTTTCACATTTCTAATTGTTATTAATTAAATTTATAACTTTTAGAATACTCTCTTACAGTTCCTCGTGTTTCGCAATTTATTCTCATAGGACGCCATGATCGAGGTAAGTTAGCTCTTAACTTACTATTAGCTTACTATGTACGTGTGATGGGTAAGGAAATTATAGTTTATGTTTTTATGTTGTTATATATGCCATGCCATGCCATGTCATTACATGTTTATCTGTTACATAAATTATTCTGTCATGAAATACTTATCTATTACATATATTATGTCATATGTTACTATTTGTTGCAAGTATGTCGCATTATGTATGCCATCTGTTACATGTGTGTCATGTCAAGTAATATTTAGTGTCACATGTTATGCTATGTTACAAAATATTTACTACCACATGTTATGCCGTGTTATGAAATATTGTCTGTTATATGTTATGTTATGTTACAAAATATTTTTTGTTACACCTATGCCATGTTATGAAAGGTTGTCTATTACACTTATGTCTCAAAGTATGTCATGTCAGTCATCTTACGTTCATGTCACGTTACGCTACGTCAGGACTTCTGTCTTTTTGTATTCATGTCATCCTGTCTCGTCAGTCTTGTTAAATTATTCATGTCAATCACGACTCTAAGCGCTAAGATGGGGTAATATCCTAGTGGAAGTCCTTTGTTCACGTTGAAGTGTTTAAATAGGTATGAAATTCTCTGGGTTGACGAAATACAGTCAACAGGTTGCGAATGAGGCCTAACTAGCTGGTCACCAGAGCGCGCCAGGCACTAACGCCGATGGAGCCATACTTCATTTTACTTGTGTTCACAGCAAGTGTGACACAAACAATTCATGGGGCCACAATAACTGTGGAGTATGAAGTATGAGGCCACAACAACTGTGGAGCATACACTACGTGAGATATAGCAATTGTGACACGTAGAATAGGTGGGGCCACAACAACTGTGGAGTACGTATTAACACACTCATAGCTGGTATAGATACCTGTGTTGTGATGCTGTAATCTGTAGGGACACACGGCTCAAGGGAACCCGTGTAGCACCCGTATGGTCAGTTAAATGATTAGGTCTATTGAATAAGATTCCAAGTTCATGTATTTCACGTTCAAGTCATGTTTCACGTTATGTTATGTTCAAGTTTACGTTCATGTCAAGTTTCATGTTTATGTCACGTTCATGCTATGTTTCAAGTCCATGTTATGTTTCAAGTTCACGTTTATGTCAGGTTATATTCACGTTCATGTTACGTTCAAGTTCACGTTCATATTATGTCATGTTCACGTTCACGTCATGTTTCAAGTTCACGCTTATATTATGTTATGCTCAGGTTCATGTTATTTTCAAGTTCATGTTCAAATCACGTATATGTTCACGTTCATACTATGTTTCAAGTCCATGTTATGTTTCAGGTTCACGTTCATGCTATGTTGCTAGTCCGTGTTGTGTTTTAAGTTTACGTACATGTTATGTCATGTCAAGCTAAGTTTCAGTTTCAGTTCAAGTTATGTCAGCTCATGCCATGTTCTATCAAGTCACATTATGCTTATTATTTCATGCCATGTTATGTCAAGTTATGCTATGTTATTATTGATTTTGATTATGCATTCATGATTTTATTTCCATGCATGCATCATTAACCTGTGTGAAAGTTTCTTGTTAACTTGCTGAGATTTGTAATCAAATCTCACCGTGGTAGTCCCAACTACCATTTGTCCCGAATGGTAGGCGATGTGTCAAGATCAGAGTAGGGAGCAGACATTGGCAGACTGGAGGAGGTTGACTAGACGCAACGCGGAGTTTGCAGCCTCTATAGTAGGTCTTTGGATAGTATTCCGACATCATTAGTTGAGTTATGCGAGTTACTCAATGAACTTGCCTGATAGTGTATTTTGGCAATGTAATTATGGAGTTAGGTGTCCGTTGTTTTGAGATTACAGTCTTCTGAGAATCGTACTGTAATCGTGGATGTTTATTTTGTTAAGTATGCAAGGATTACGTTTTAACTATTTGGGATATTATAAGTTTGGTGTATAGTATTGGTCAAGAAAAAAAAAATTATCCGCTGCGAATATTGCATAATGCTAAATGCATGTTAATAACATTGCATCTTATATGTCATGAACGGGGGCAGGTAACCTTGTGTTACATGTCCCGACGCTTCGAATGTCCGTCCGATCCCAAGCGGAATCTAGGGGTGTCACATGGTGGTATCAGAGCAATACGTCTCTGGGTTGTAAATCCACATGTCCTTAGGAAATGCACCAACTATTAGGCTTGAAATTTTAGTATTCATTAGGCTTGAATTTCTTGAAGTATAAGAGGTAGTATGTGGTTGTAACATGTGTACTCATGTGTTTTTGGAAGTGACACATGACTCACGGCAGGATATCTCAGAACCCTAAGGGAGTTACCAATCAAGAGAATCAGAATTTTTCCCTATGGATGGAAGATTCGCTGAGGCCGTACGTCTGCTGGCTGACGTGCTTAGAAAACAACAACAACAACAAGCGCACGTACCCAGACCCGGAGTTAGGGGACTGTCAAGTCATTGAAGTTTGTAACTTGTACACTGTTGATTCAAGTGAGTCCCTATTTTTATTAATTGGGGTATTACATGAGAGTTTAGTTCGGAAGCTGAATTGTTACCCAGGTGGTAAGAGTAACAATTCTCATTAAGAGTATTATTGTTTATATCAGTGTAGATATAGAATACCATTTAACAGTTGAAGGAAGGATATTGAAGGTTGATAAATTAGTATTTTTCATATTTGGAGTTGTCTTGATTTTGAGGACCTAAAGGAATTTGTGTTCGGAAGAGTAAAGTGTTTGGAAAAGGCTTTGGCTATAGTAGGATTCACTTACGATGGTAGTTTTATCCAACTGCCATTAAGTCTTTTTGGTAAATCATTGTGTTTGTGGAAAACGTAGATCACCATTATTTTGGAGACTTTTATATGGGTAGTAAATCTTGGTCTTGGGGATTTACGTGAACAGTAGGAATTGATCCTTTCGTTTAGAGTCAGAATAAGAGGCAGCTCATGATGGATAGAAGAGTTATACCAATCATAAGAGAGAAAGTCTTGAGTTGAGGTTAATAGCTGATCGTTTATCGAGGTACCACCGAGGAGGAGGAAAGATTCATTTTGATTATGAAGGAGTAAGCTAGTCCTAGACAGATAGAATTCCTTGAGGAAATTGAGAAAGTGAATTCAATTGTATATGGATTAAATTCTTCCAAATTGAACTGCATGAATACTTGAAGTTTTAAATTTAGAGAGTATGCTAGTACGACTTGACCTACTTTATGGAAGGATTCCAGTACAAATTGATGATTTGAGAGAGAGAGAGTTAAGAATGGTAGATATATGTACATTGTGGATAATTCTTTGAATAGTAAGGAGAATAGTGATTTGATTTAAGCAAGGATTCAACATCCTAGAAGGTCAGCCGAGAAGTCATTAAGTTTAGGCAATAACCTTTGGGAGTGTTATACCCTTATGTTATAGTGGTAGAGGGTCAGGAGCTAAATAGTGACGATGAATAGGTCTTGCAGCACCTCGACCTAGGTCATTTCGGCAACATGGCGTATGATTTAGAGGACGACGCGTTCTACTACTTACCTCAACATGTCGTGCCGATGGACATTGATGCACCTCCACCGGAGCCGACTAATGACGATACATCCAGTGATGGACGGTGACGGTAGCTTTGGTGAGCAACATCTTCTCCTTAGTTTGTTTAATGTTTGTACTTGCGTCGATTTCGAGGAAGAAACCTTTTTCTTAGGAGGGGAGGATGTAACAGCCTGCTAGAAATTCATTGGTGGAATTTCTATTGATTTTAGGAACCTCGTGAAAACCCTATAAGTTTTCACGAATCGACCAACCGCGTAGGTTTTAGTCTATCAACATAGTCAGTGTCATCACTTACTATGGTGCTAGAAATATGAGTTGAATTATTTGAGATAGTTAGAAGTATCAGAATGCATTGTGGTTTACGCCATTAGACTCAGTTGATTATTTATGATTTTATGGCATATTAACCCATTTTCATAATTTTGGACGAAATACCTGTTTGAAACTGTGATTTTATTTTTAGTGGTACTTCGGGGTTGAATTTTTGTAAATGATTTTCACTATAGGTTAATATGAATATTTATGATTTTTCAGTACTAAGTTTATTATATATTTTTCAGTGCTAGGGATGTTTGGAGTCAATGGTCTAAAAGATTGCAGAAATGCTACCTGCCTCAAACCTCTATGTTGTAGTGTTTTGAACTACTAACAGGTTCTATGGACAGTCAGATTCTTCAAGAGTTTGTGGTGGTGGCAAGGAAGATTTGGTGGAGAAGGAATTGCTTCATTTTCAACAACGAGTTTTCACATCTTGACTCTATTGTGAAGGAGGCTAGAGTCATTCTTGACATGCTAGCTGAGGAGGACCTTAAGAGCAGTAACAGAGTTAGACAATTATGCACATCAACTAAAGAATGTAAGGCCCCTCCTTCGAATTGGTTCAAGTTGAACTGAAATGGATCTGTCGATAAAATTCATGGTTTGATTGGAGTTGGTGTGGCTGTGAGGGACAAGGAAGGACAAATAATTACTACCATGAGGCTAAGAAAGCAATTATTTCCAGACCCTCTGCTGGCTGAGACGTTTGGAGCTCTTCAGAGTATTAAGTTTGGTTTAGATCTAGGCCTCAGATAGTTTATTATTGTGGTGGACTCGTTGCCAGTAATCAATGCATTACAGAGTGATAAGGAAGGTTGGAGCAGTGCTAGTATGTTTGTGCATGAAGCAAAATAGTGGATGAAAAATTTTGCTAAGTGGGAGGTTTCTCGTGTTAAAAGAATGGCAACTTTATGGCTCACTTATTGGCATAAGATGCTCTTTCCATTTCAGATATGGTTGTAACTTTGGAGGATGCTCCTCCTTGTATCTCATCTTTATTATAATGGAATGGTATAAGGGTTTTTCCTTAAAAAAGAAAAGAAATATTTGTTGTTCTAATATTTTTGTGTAAAAAATTTTGGTCTTAAATAACGTCATAAATACTCTTTAGTTATAAGGTCATGACCATAGTAGTATTTTGTGTATAGTCACTAGGAGCATAAATTGGTATAGTTTGGGAGATTATGAATCAAAATTTTTGGTCCATCATTTTTCTGGACCGGACCAGACCCATCACTCTTGGTGGACCGGACTAGACTGGTAGCTATTGGTATGGTTCGGTCCAGCCCAGTTATTTTGTTTCATTTTTTGGAATAAATTAATAAAAAAATTATTTAAATTGCTAAAATTAAAATTAAGTAAATTTTTAATGTGGATTATGTAATTAACTTATTAAAAAAATATTTCAGTATAATTATATTTATGATGTTGATAGTTACTACTTACTAATTTAGATTTTACTCTTTACTATGCATAATTATTAATAATTTCCTACATTTTATATATGGTTAATGAATATCAAATAATTTCATTGTACATAGACTATTCATGCTTTCTTGCAACTTAGGTATTTAAAAAAAAAGAATAATGATAGGGGTTACTACCCTACTACTACCCATCTACTACTCCTTTTGTATTTAATTTTGTATTTTACTTAATGATGAAGGAAGTGAATATTGGTAAAATTATATATTTTTTAAATTTTTTCTTAGTGATTAAGGATGTTAAAAAAATACTTAAAAAAAATGATAAAAATAAAAAAAAACTTGAAATGTACTTGGATAGTAGATGGGTAGTAATAGGGTAGTATATCACTACCCTAAAAACAAATACCTTATTAGTATTACTTTAATTAAGTGTAAATAATAGAGTATGTATGAATGTATCTGCATATAATGATTAATAACATAAATTATCATATGATTTATGATATATTATTAATTGATAGCATATATAATTTAACATTTTATATTGATAATAACATGTGAAAATTACATAATTAACTATACAATTATATATATAAAATAATATATTATGTATATAAAATAATATATTATGTATATAAAAAAATAATTTTAAAAAATAAATAAATATAGTTCGGTCGGTTTCGGTCGGATCTGGTCCAAAAACCACAAGCCCTGGGACCAGACCGAAACCCATTCGGTCCACCATCTGTGGGACCTAAACCGACCACTTATAGTTTCGGTCCGGTCTAGTTGGTCTTGACCGAAACTTCTTCACCCCTAACAGTCACAACTTTAACACAAAATATTCATGCCACTCTTCATTTTTTCCATTCAACTCAATAAAGTAAAGAACTTCATGATATTGTATCTTTCAAATTCTCCACTCTTGTCATCGAACATATATAGGGATGAAAAAATTTAA
>QEOT01002313.1:136625-151829 GCA_003123785.1 Pterocarya stenoptera | reverse complement strand
CCCCCCCCCCCCCCCCCCGCGGCCTCCTTTTGTTTTTTGTTTTTTTGATAATAATGGATCACTTCCATTCATTAATAGAGAACATACAAAGTTGACTTAAAAAATAAGTCAATTACAATAGTTGCAAGTTTCCTAGTACACTTCCGTGATTGATATAGTCTAGTCCAGACGGCAAATCTTTAAAGACCTAAGTCTAAGAGATAGCCAAACTCTGTCTATGACAGAGATCTCAGTAACCAAGTAACCAAACTTCATACCCGACTTATCGGAGTATGGAGAACCAACCCCGTCATCACCGCCTAAGTGTAGAGGGGAGAACTACCTTCAGACTAAAGTCCGAAGTAACCAAGTAACCAAACTTCTTACCCAACTAATCAGAGTATGGAGAACAAACCCCATCATCACTGCCTAAGCATAGGGGGGAGAACTACCTTCAGACTAAAGTCCGAAGGCATTACGTTTTTGGGTTTTTGTTTTCTTGAAAATAAAGACAGAGCATAAATAAACTACAATGTGAAAACACTGTAAAAAGGGAAAAATAGTGCACAAAAGGCTGCTGGAGGGAAAACCGACGGTCGAGCTTAGGAGATCCAGAAAAGCCGGTTTCGAGAACAGCTGTGCATAGTAGCGGCCCTTGGTGGCGCGCGAGGGCCACGCGCAGGCGATCTCCGAATTCTTTGACCCGTGCGTCCGGGCTACTCGCCACTCCGGTTGAGACCACATTCGGTGGTTTTGCTAATTGGCGGCTGAAAAATGTTTAGGTGGGGTGCTTGTTGGCTGTTGGGTGTCGGAGAGCTCTGAACGGCGATTCTCCCTTTATTTGGCCTGAAAAAGGAAATACAAGATAAAACCTAAAGCACTAGAAAAGAAGAGAACAGAGAGAGGGAGGGAAGGAGTGAGGGGGGAGGAGCCTAAGCTCCCACCCCCTCTAGCCAATTTTGAAGGTTGGGGGAGTTTAGAGAGAAGGGAGAGAGTTTAGAGAGGGAGAGAGTTTAGGGAGAGTATTTTCCTTTTTTTTCCCCCTTTGAACATTAAGAAATGGTTTTTTTAAAACATATTTCTTAATGTATCGATAGACCCATTGATCCTATAAAAGCAGCTATATAAATATATATATGCATAAAATCAATATAGAGTACTACTGTTAACAGCAATGTCTATTTAATACCAACAGTGATAATTCAAGTCCATCAAACACAAGCTTTTTCCCTCCAAATACTCCATATACACTACAAGAGTAATGGTTTTTTGGGATGAGTAATTTTGTCTTAAAAAAATCCCATTTTCCTCTCAAAAAGTTATTTGAGACGAAAACAATTCGTCTCTAAATTTTCTCAAAAAGCCCGTCTCAAAAGGTTTTTTAGGACGAATTTTGATTTTCGTCCCAAAAAAATACTTTTAGGAATGAAATTGGGCGGAACCAGTTGAAGGCATTTGAATGGCAACTTCTTTTTGAGACGAAGCATTTTCTTCCCAAAAACCCGTTCGAATGGAAATCCATCCATTCGAACAAACCTGAAACAGTTCGAACGAACCTGAAACAGTTCGAACGGTACAAAAACTTGATTCGAACTACTGAATATATTTGATCCTGTTCGAACACAATTAATATGAACGATTGCTGCCAGTTCGAATATAAAACGATTGTTCAAAAGGGAGTCCGTTCGAACACTAGGTTTTGTAGTTAGAACCGACTAGATTTTTCTCAGGTTGTTCAAATGGTTTTGTTTTCCTATTCGAACACAAGGTAAAAAGCTTGCAGGTTTATAAATTGCAATTTGTCGTTTGAACTAGGTATTTTCTGTTCGAATGGTACTCATGATACATAACTGATTTAAATTAAAAATACGATACTAATATTAAACAATGTAATTTAAACATCACATTTGTTCAAATGTTCTGGGCCAGAATAATAAAAAGGCAATTAAAGAAAAATAAGTTTTAGGATTGTGGTGGTGGCATAGAGTTTTGGTCATTGATTGCCACTGTTCAAACATCTTTTGGGATTGAATCTCCAACTTCTTTTGCATGTTTTCTTCTAATCTCGCATTTAAATCCGCTACTTGATTTAATTGGGATAGCAACTCTTTTTTCTTAGACCTCAAATGTTGTATCTCAAGCCTTACTTCCTCTAATTCTTGAATTTTGTCATTCAATTTGAATTGAGAAGAGGATGAAGATGTTGAGAATGACTTCACTCAACATCTTAAGCCCCTCAAATATCTAGAACTTGAGAAAAGCTCTGAGCATCGTTGACAGATGATTCATCAGATGGATCTACAGCAGTTTCCTTAACTAATATTATATTGTCCTTAAAAAAAAAACATTAAAGTTAATATAAGTAACAAAAATATTATTAGACAATTGAATTAAAAAAACTCAAACTTACATAATTTGCTTTTGCTACGGGATTGGTCCAAACAACATCACGATTTTTATGTATTTTAGCATACAATTGGGTCAGATTATAGACAGTATGACTTTCTTCTTGCTGTAAAAGGGGAATCTATACTAGAACTTAAATTAGAAAAGTATATATGTTAATATTTAACGGGGACTAGTATAACGTTACCATTTTTTTAGATAAATGATGAAAAGATCGAGAATCCACATGATGGTGTATCGTTAAATTTGATCTATTTGCTTTCTTCGCAATACTCCATTGCTAAAAAGAAAAACAATATGTCTATATGTTTAATACATCTATCATATACTATAAAAAAAGATAGGAGCGAAATTTGCTGATAAGTAGGATCTTCAAACATATCATAAAACTTTTCCAATTTATTTCGTGACATTGACCTTTGTACCTTTGGAATGTATTGGACATCAGCTCCTCAACCGTTAGTCTATCCTCTTGCCAGCCAAAATTAAGTTCAAACTCGTCCTTTAATAAATTATAAACAATTAGTATAAATACAAATTAGTTATAAATTAACATGTTATACTTAATTTTTTGTTAAGTAACTTATTACCAGACAACGATTTTTTATGTGGTCTTTCACATCTTGGGAAACTTTAGCCTAGAAGGATGATGGTGCATATGTACGAGTAAGGGTATCAGAGGGGAATATTTCATTTTGGAAGGATAACTAGTCGGGTTTGGGTCCACTAGTTTCTTCTCAAACTATTTCTGAACAACCAGATCTGAAGTTAGAGGTATGTAAGGATGAGAGTGGATGGAATAAAGAGTTGTTCTCTAGGTTGTTGGGAAATGAACAAGCTACTGAGATTATTGATAGGCTTGGTAGAGTGAAACCAGGTATGGATACACTTATTTGGTTGCCAAACAGTGATGGTAAGTTCTCTACTAGTAGTGCTTTGGAGTGTATTCATATCAGGGTTCTAGTTTTTGCATGGGCAAAGTGGTTTTGGCATTCGGCATTACCAAAGAAAGTTTCAGTTACAATGTGGAGGGCTTGGCATAACTATTTGCCAGTTGATCAGGAGGTGCGCAGGTTGAACATACCCATGGTATCAAAATGTAACTACTGCTGAGGTGGTAAGGAGGAAGACGTTGATCACATTTTAGCTATTGATGAGTTGCCTGAAAAGGTCTGGGCGAGTCTTGCTTCTGTGGTAGGGCTCTCGTGTTTACAGGGAAGGTCTTGGAGGGAGAGAGTTGAGGCTTTCCATACAAGGGTTAAGTTATCTACAAATGGGGGTCAATTGGTAGGTGTTTTGCCTACTATTATTTCTTGGAGATTGTGGTGGAGAAGATTTCAAGAAAGAATGGAGATAAAAGAATTTCTTTTGATTCGGTATGTGCTTCAATTAAGTTTTAGTTGGTTTGGGTAGCTTTCAAAATTAAAGAGTCCAAGAAATTGAGTTCTTGGCATGAAACTTTGCTAAGGAATTTGCATATTCCATTTAAACATCCACCTGTTAACAGAGTGCAATTAGTGAAATGGAGGAGACCTGCGTTGATTTTGTAAAATTAAACATAGATGGGTGGTCTATGGGGAACCCGGGTCCTGCTGGTGTAGGTGGGGTGATCCGTAGTTCTAATGGCTAATTAATTTGTGGCTTTGCAAATTTGTTGGGTAATAAAACGAATTATGCTGCTAAAGTTCTTTGTGTTTTGCATGGTCTGCGTATGGTGGACATGATGGGATTTACAAAGGTGTTGATTGATATGGATTCAAAACTAGTAGTGGATTGGCTGAAAAAGAAACATTGTGGCTTATGGTATTTGGAGGATTTTTTGGAAGAAATTATGCAGAGGCTAGAGGGAATTCAGGTTTCTATTAATCATATATTTAGAGAAGCTAATGCTGTTGCAGATGATTTGGCAAAAATGGGGGCTAAAGTTTTGAACAAGTTTTGGGCTGGTAATGTTGGCATTCCGGCGTCAATTAGAGGCTTAGTTAGACTTAACATAGGAAGTGTTCCTTATATTCGTTGTTCATAATGATTCTTGCAATTTTTTCATTGATTATTTATTGTTTCTGATCGGGGAATAAGTACACTGCTAGGAGGAGCTTTTGGTTTTATTTGTAAGTTTCTAGCATTAAAGAGTTGTACATGGTTTCCTTAGCCAAAAGTAAGGATTTATGAATAACATTTGGGTGAGGATCACTACTGGACATGTTATCACTCTCACTCTCTCTCTCTCTCTCTCTCTTTAGCAAAAAAGGGTATCAACATAAAAAGCAAGTGAAGCTACCGAATCCGCAGAGCCACCGGTGTGATCATCAGGAATATCAACTTTAATGTTTTCCCATTTCCTTACTTTCTCCTATGCAGACACCCTTTGTAGTGCCTCGACTTGTGCGCTGACTTACAATAGCTATATATACATACAGTAATTAAAGCACATTTTAATTAAATACTAATATCTTGAAAATGTATATTACTTAACTCGAGCAATAAATGTGGTGTTTAATTTGATAAAATACTTTCTTCTAGGTTTGGTGATGTTGGCCCACCATTCATGATAGGTGAACCAATTGGGGAGTCGGTAATGGATGGAGATGACACACGAGTTGCTTTGCATTTGACAGACATATCTGTTTGAAACTGCAATAAATTATTATTCTAAAAAATGTTATGGATATTTATAGTTATGATACTTACACAAATACTAATTTCATTCACAATCAGTTTTGCTAGACAAGTTGCCCTCATCCTCACTAGACATTTCAGTTGATTCAAGTTCTTCTGAAATTACACCCTCAATTACTTCCGGTTGAACATCTTCTCTACGCAATGGGACCATGTCATATTGGTTTAGATCAACAAATAGATTGATGTCTGATTCGTTTTCTTGAAATGCTTCTTCATTTGTTGGACTATCAAATTCTTCATATTGTTCGTTTACCTCTGGAATGCAATCATATACATTTCTTGGTGCAAACTTCTCCACTACTCGCCATGGGTTCCCGTACTCCGGATCATCTAAATAAAAAACTTGATTTGCTTGGCAAGTGAGAACGAAATGATCGTTCTCATACCATGTGCGAGATGTATTGACACTAACAAAATACTAATCTTCACGCTCTCCCAACCTAGGCTTTGAGACATCCTACCAATTACATTTAAACAACCAGATCATATATTCCACCACGTACTTTAGTACTATGATATCTTCTACAACTCCGTAGAAGTTAATGTTATCCACCCCATTGCTACTTCGTCTATGACTCCACAATTTTGAGTTTTTTTATATTATTCTCTGTTAGTTGTATGAAATCTATATCCACTCACCAAACATCCTGAATATTGGATGGTCGGCCTGGATGGACCACCTGCCAGAGCATATAGTTCTGGTTAGATTTCTTCTAAATTTTCACCATATTTCGATACAACCTACATCAATAAATATTATTTTAGTTATATCAATGTTAGATAGAAAAAAAGTGGAGTTTAGTAGTATGAAATTTGTAGATAATAAGATATTTTTTTAGTAATACTATATGTTCAAACCAAGAGACGAATTCTTCTTTGTGCTTCTTTTCTATGTTAGTTATACCATCTAGGCGAAGTAACTGTATATATTTGCTGTGCATGTTAAAGTTAACTATTAATTTGTATCAAGTTATATTATACTATATTCCATGAACTTAAATTTATATTGATACGGATATTCATCACTAACCTCAAGTAGTGGTCAATCTTTGCGCAGTTATTCAAAACATACCATCGAGTTCTATCAAACTCTCGTCCACATAGGTGATAGCCCTCTTGTCTGCCTGTGGGACATGCGGCTTGAAAAAATACAGAAAATGATGATGAGACTTCCATTTGTCCACCTTCATAATTTCGGTCCGGTCTCGTAAATCTAGTATCAACCCCAAAAAAATACATTAAACAAAATGTATGTCATTCATTATCAATATATGACTCTGCAATTAAACATTTTGGACAAGCCTTATTCCCCACAAATCGCCTAAGTTTTTCTAAAAATCGTTTAATAAGATACATCTATCTATACTAAACCAGCCAGCGACTAAAGGCTCATGAGGTAGGTGCACAGCCAAATGAACCATTACATCAAAGAATGAAGGCAGGTACAAACTCTCCAATTTGTACAATGTCACTGCGATGTTAGCTTCTATTTTTACTAATGCATCATTTTTCAACATTCTACTACAAATGTCCCTGAAAAATCCTCCTAATCAGGGCTATATGAACATCTCAAGTAAGCTTTTCACGCACACCAACTAGCAACAAACGCTGCAGAAATACATGACAGTCGTGACTTTTAAGACCAGTTATGTTCCAATCATGAGTTCGCACACATCTTGACATGTTCGAACCATAACCATCAGATAATTTGATTGTCATAAACTAGTCACAAAATTTCTTTCTCTCATTATTTGAAAGTGTATACCATCCAAGGGGTATATAAGCTGATGACCCATTATCTTGCAAATGCAACTCCGGTTTTATTCTCAACTCCTTTAAATCTTTACGAGAGTTAGATGTATATTTTGTCTTCCCTTATATTGACATTAGAGCACCCACTATATTCTCGCATATTTTTTTTTTCAATGTGCATAACATCTAGATTGTGGCCCAGTGTCAAGGTAAACCAATATGGCAACTGAAAAAAAATATTTTTTTTGTCCAATTCAACTCCACTACTTGTCGTTTTCTCTTTCAAGCTCTTGTATCTTTCCGAAATCTATTTTGTGAAACATTCCTGAACTATGCGATAATATCAATCTCAGACAACTCTGGCGGTGATGACCTACGCTCAACCCTTCCATCAAACATCGCTCTATTTGAACGCTATGTATGATCATGTGGTAAATATTGATAGTGTCCCATGAAACATAATTTCCTACCATTTGTCAACCATTGAGACTGTGTATCTTTATTATAAACAAGACAAACAATTTTACCTTTTGTGCTCCAACTAGACAAGTTTCCATATGCATTTATTGTCCACAGCATTGCAGCATACATCTTGAACTCCCGCTACAAGGCCACATCATATATACTGACGCCCTGATCCCACAACTTTTTCAACTCTGCAATCAGTGGCTGCAGATATATGTTTATTTAGTTCCATGGTCACCTTGGCCCGAGTATTATCATAAAATACGGATCCTTCATGCACTTCCAAGTTGGCAGATTATATGGTATTAAGATGATAGATCAAGTACAATGAGAAGTGCTCGTGTTGTAAAATGGATTAAAGCCATCCGTTGCTAAACCAAGACATACATTGCGAGGTTCTTCGACAAACCATGGGTACTCCACATCAAATTTTTTCCATTGCAAAGAATCTGCAGGATGCGAGAGGAAGTTTTCATTTCGGACTCTTTCTGTGTGATGCCAAGACATATCTTTTGCAGTCAACCAGGATGTAAACAATCTTTGAAGTTGAGGAAGGAGAAGAAGTTCAGGTCCATAATGGTCCCACCAAAGTGAAAACCATTTAGAAAGTGTCTTAATTTCTTGTAATTTATCAAAATGAAGGAACCATGAATGACGCAAATTTTTATTTTGTTTTAAAAACATTTTAGTCCATGCTTGCTGATAATCATAATAGTCGTAATAAGGAGGATCATAAGGCTGAGAAAAGTTTATTGTCAAATAAGGATTTTTTCCCCATTGTTCCAAAGTGAGGACCTGTTTGATGATGACTTTATGAAAAGTAATAATTGGTGGTGCAGGTGGAGATGGTTGAGTTTGAAGGGAACAAGGGATTTCAGAGAGAATAATTGAGTTTGAGTCTACTAATATGAATTCATAAAAATTTTGGGTCTTCTTAATGTTTTGCGGGATATAATGTCAATCTGGTGAAAGAAAGGCATCAAATAAATTTTGGGGGTCAGACAAGTGTTGGATTTTAGGCTCGATGGGGAAGACAGGGTGCTAATGAGATTTAATGATAATCGGAGATGTAGAAGGTTGAACTAGTAATGGAGGACTAATAATCTGAGAAGGAGAAGAAGAAAGGGAAACAGTTTTAGAGTATGTTGGTAATTTTAGAGAAGATAATGGTGAAAATAGATTGTAAGAAGGTCTAATATTTTGTGGTAATGAACCAGTACCGTATATGGTCTTGGAGTTGCAGAAGGACAGGATAAAGGATAAGGTGGAGATGGTGGTAATGCATAAGAAGATTTGGTCTTTATTTTTGACTTTGAGGAAGACATGATTTTCCCTATAAAAATTCTCGGGATAGAAAATCAGGAAGAGAATTAGAGTCTCATTTAATATGCACAATGTCAAAATAAAAAATACTTAATATAGCTAGCCATCTGGCAAATATTTTTTTGGCAGCCAGGTTTTTCACATCTTTAATCAAAACTTCCTTGACTGATTTACAATTTATTTTGAGTAAAAACTTTTGATTTAATAACTCATCTTGGAATTTAAAAATACATAATACAATAGCTAAAATCTCTTTTTGAATAGTACTATAATTCTTTTGGACAGGATTCCAACATCCTGAATGAAATCGAACAATCTGTTCAGAGTCATTTGATAATCTTTGTTTCATAATTCCTCCATAACCAAGATCGGAGGCATCTGTTTCAACAATTTTTAAAGTATGAGGAGATGGGAGTCCTAAACATGGTAATTTTTTGATGTGAGTGTTAATCTGTTTTATAATGTTTGTATGTTTTTTTGTTCATAGAGGTGGATTCTTTTTTAATCTCTTGAATAATGGTTTGCATAATGGCCTGAGGGATTGAGAGAAATCTGCAACATAATTGAGACTACCCAGAAATCTTTGTAATTGTTTCTTATCTTTTGTTTCATCTGGAAATTTATCAGCGAATTCTATTGCTTTACTAAATGGAGCAATAGTTTCTTGATAAATATCATGTCTAAGGAATCTAATTTTGTTTTGAAATAATTTTATCTTTGGTGATGAGACAACTAATCCATTTTGTTTAATAATTTGGACAAAAGTATTTAAGTGTTTATAGTGTTGTTTAATTGATGAAGAGAATATTAATACATTATCTATATAAACTATTGAAAAATGAGTAATATGGGTAAATATTTAGTTCCTAATATTTTGAAATTCACTAGGGGCATTTTTTAATCCAAATGGCATAACATTCCATTCATAATGTCCGAATGGGACTGTAAAGGCTGTTTTGTACCGATCTTTTTCATCAACCTGAATTTGCCAAAACCCACTTTTCATATCAAATTTTGAAAGTACTGTAGCATCATGAAGTTGAGATAACAAATCTTTTTTATTGGGAATCGGGTATCTAATCCATTGTAATACTTTATTTCAAGGTTTATAATTAATAACTAACTGAGGAACTCCTCTTTTTAGTTCTGCTTTTTTTTAACATAAAAGGAAGCACAACTCCAGGGTGACTTACTTTTCCTAATTAATCTTTTTGTTAATAAATTATTAATCTCTTTTTTGCAAAATTCTAATAATTCATTATTCATTTGGATTGGTCTGGCTTTAGTTGAAATTTTTTTTTCTAAAAAATCTTTTCATAAGGTAATTCAACTATATGTTGTTTTCTATTCCAAAAAGCATTAGGTAGGTTGGAACATACTTCTTTTTTAATTATAATCTTAAAATTATTAATTTTTTGAGTTAATAATGGGTCTTTTAATTGTTCTTCGATTCTTTTATATTTTAATTCTTGTTTTAAGAAACTTATCTGCTTTTCTTTTCTTTTAATTCTGTTTTTTGTTAAAAAGTTAATTTCTTTGGATAATGAAACTTCTTTTAATGAGTTATTTTCCTTTGATACAGGAGGAAATATAAATTTAAATTGAATTTCTTGTCCAAATATTTTAATGGAAATTCCTTTCTCTGTTACAGAAAATGGGTATAATAATGCAAGGAATGGATTTCCTAATATTACCTTTGTGTTAATATTTTTTACTAAAATAAATGTTGTTTTGAAACAAATTCCATTATTGCAAATATGTGCATTAGTTAATTTATAATTTATATCAATTTTGCTTCATTAGTTTGGGATAATGTTTCTTTTGTTTTTTCAAAATATTTAGAGGGCATTAATCATTCTTGTAAATAATTTAAATCTACTCCTGTATCTAACAGAGCAATTGTGGTAAAAGAAAATTCTTGATTAATTGAGACCGTTACTTCTGTAGACCATTTTTGAAAATTTATCTTATTGAGAATATTAATGAAGTTGTCTGTTTCATCTTTAATAATTATTGTTGAACATTATCATTTTTCTTTATTATGAGAGTTATCTATATTTTTGTCTATTTTTAACAATATAATTTCTTATATTAATTGTTAATTTGAAACTTCCAATTTAAGATTAGATGCATTTAAATTTTTAACCTCTTATTTTATTTCATTAATTTCTTGTTGCAGGTCTTGTAAGGTGATTCTTTGTTTTTCTGGCTTAAATCTTCCTATTATTTCTGAAAAATTATAAGGTGTGGAAGGGGCTACTGAAGTGGTTTGATTATTAAAAGTATCTTTTAATTTTTCTAAATAATCTTTCCTTTCCTGTTGGTTTTTAATTTTGTCTATTAATTCTAATATAATATCTTCTTGTTTTGAAAGTACATTAATGGTTTTATTGCAAAAACAATTATTTTTATCTAAACAATTGCAGACTTGTATCTCATCATTTTCTAATTCACTTTCAAAAGATTGTTCCGAAAAACTTGATTCTCTTAATTGGTAGATTTCTTCTTCTTCAGAAGAACTTTCCTCTTCTTCACTTGAATATATTATAAAAATATTGAATAATTTTCCTTTTAATGTTTTAGAAACATTTAATTCGTTAATCCGTTGTTTTACCTTACAATTTGACTTATAGTGCCCAACTTTTCCACATTTATAACAAACAATTTGTTTCTTCTTTTTATTAGTCTTTTTTAAAGTTTTTATTAGTTTGTTATATACCTGTTTATCTTTTGTCTTTTTATAAGGTTTCCTATATTTTCGTTTTTTGTTAGAATAATTCTTATGTCTTCCCTTTTATGTCTTCTTGAAGGAGTTAATAATGGAGTATAAGCAAATTGTTTACAAAAGGTACTTAATTCTTTTTTAGCAAATTTCTTTTCTTTATCCATTTGCTTTTTTAATCTTAAATCATTATACATAATTAAACCAGTTCTATTAATATTAGTTATTATATCACCATATGTAAGATTAAGAAAATCAATAGTACCATCTGATTTTACTAATTATTCTCGTACCTTTTGGGCAAAGTAATATGGAAGTCCGGCTATGAACGTTTCCTTCCAGTATGGTTGCTAGCAATCATTTCTGATCATAACTTTAGTTAGAAATACATCTTTATACCAACGAAAATCAGATAATTGTGGACATTTTAAATTAATCAACAAGTCACTAGTCTTTTCTTTAAATTGGACAGGATTACCCACAAAGTGTTTGGTTAATACATATATTAGAGTATTTACAGCATCTTCTAATGGTAATCCATTTTCTGTTTTAATTACTTACATATTTTCATCATGCTTATATGCAGTTAATATTTGTGTTTTTTGTTCATTTGAAAGATAGTGATCCCACTGGTCTTTTAATCGGCCAGTAAAACCTGTAACAATAATATGTGCCACTTGGTGATCAGTTTTTCTATTACTTTTATAAACGTTAGCTACCATAATCATTTCTTGGAAATGGTTCAATATTTCATACTCAGATAATCCATCTATATTCCATTCATATAATACATCTAGTGCAAAAGCAGATCTTACTATATGTTCTCTTTCCTGGAATTGCATATCTGGAGGATTAGGTTTTAGATACCAATTATGAGTAATAGAAACATGATGTTTGGATTCTCTGGCTGAATAAGTATTAGCAAAATCTTCTCTAATCTTATTTATTTGTAAGTCTAAATTTTTAAATTGATTTTCAATATTACTTATTTCTGAATCAGATAATTCAAGAGAATCTGTTTTACTTAATACATTAATATGAGGTTGTTTTGAGGTAGATGCATTATTACTAATAGTTAATTTTTCTAATTTGCTAGAAATTTGTTCTAATAAATTATTTTTATTTAGAAAAAATGGTTTTTAAATGGGATGGAATTTCATGAGGGACAAATAGTGGGATTTCTTTTGCTTCTTTAATAGTGGGTTTAATAGGGGATATTTAGGCTTCAATTCTTTTTAACTGTTTACTCATGGTTTTTAGATATAGATTAGTGTAATTATTTTGTTGGATTATGTTATCAGTGTTTTTAACTTTTCTTGAATTATTATATTTTTTTATTGGTAAGACCCATATTTGTGTATTTCTTTAATTGAATTTAATGGCTTCAAAAGGGGGTATTCCTCATAAACAATTTGATTGTTTTCTTCTTTAATCCATTTATTATTAGTCCTATTTATGGTTGTTAATTGGTCTGACTTATAAATCCCAAACCATGTAAAGGAAGGTATATTAATTTGTATTTCTTCCAAATACTGATAATATCTTTCTTGAATATAATCTCGTTCTATTTTTGTAAAGGTTGAGAAAAATCTTTTATGACTATTTTCTTCTTTCATATAATCTTGTTTGAGATATTCTTTGTTAATTTTAAATTCTTTTTTACTCAAGGTGTATATTTGGGCATCATCTCCAATCACTTGTGAATATGTTGGAGAAGAAGGATCCTTTTCAGGATTATGAGAGGTGGATGCCCTATCTGGATGGCTAGCAGGATGACTAACAGTATATACTGGTGAATCAATAATATTTCCCCTAATAATTCCCCTAATTTGTGTATCTAGGCAACTCTGAGATTTGTTATCAAAATTTTGGGATCTTAAAAAATTTTGGGATCTTGTTGTAAGAACAGATTGGGGTGTATGGTAACTAGAAGGGGTAGGGGAAGAATAATGTGAAAAAGATATTCTAAAAGGTTGAAAAGCTATTTGGACCGTTCTGTCCGATTTTTGATCTATATATTCAAGGCCGTCCTTAGAATTATTTTCCATCTTAAGTAATGGAATAATATTTTCTAATTTCCACTCATTTGGGAGAGTAATTTGATTCAAATTGATTTGCCTAGGAATTTGTATACTAGAGTTATGTGTACTAGTTTGTAATAATAGTGAGTATCCTTTAGGACTGGTAATAAGAGCTTGTGGTTCTAATGTTGTCTTCATTAGTATATAATGGATCCTATATACTACAATTAAAGGATGTGACCCTTTCATCATATTATAACCATTTGTTTTAATGTTTAATGTCAAAGCATGTAATATATTAGGATCAAATAATGAAATAGAATAATTTGGATAATAATTAAAATAAATTGAACTTTGGAACAAACTTAATTCTACCATTCCAAGTAATGAATCATGGAAATAAAAGTATGTTTTCCATCTCTGAGACAGAGTAATACTGAGATGTTTAATCCAATTCTAGTAAGTGGTTTTATAGCAACCTGTACTAATCCAAAATATAAGAGTATTTCTGTTCTTTGTATTGTTTAATAGCTTCTCTTGTTAATAATTGTAACGATTCATAATCATTATTTAAGCTAATAGTTTTTTCTATTGTTTTAATAGTATAATTGAATAGAAATGATAGCTTAGAAGAAAAAGTAGAATATTTATATATTTGATTTTTTGGAAGATTAGGAATCGTCCAATCTTGTAAATTTCTTTCTATCTCTGTTATATTATAATCTTCTTGGTTAATATTACCAGGTTCTGTAGGGATACTAGTAGTAGATTCATTAGGTTTAAAGAAAGAGTTCAAATTCATTAAGACAGAATAAAGATTCCCTATATCTAAATAGAAATAAGTAGATTAAGAGCTTAAGGGAACACCATCAAGACCACCCTTAAAAGCCTTTCAGCATAAATGGGCTGAGTAATGGATTTCAATGGCTTACCAACACAAGTCTCCCAATATACTTCATTTTTTTTTTCTATAGATTATCTTTATTAAAAACTGTATCAATGGTTTTTACTCCTTTATATATATATATAATGCAAGGATACTCAAATGATACCTTACACTTTTAATTTCGTTTATTAAGAATTTGCGATGATTTTTCCAGTGTTCTAATAAATCCCTTTTACTTTGATATAAAAGGTATTTAGTTACCATTGATTTTTTATCTTGTTTCATTAATGAAATTTTCTCTTTAAGGTCTTTTATATCATTCATTAACAATTGTAACTCATTTATCAGATTATAATCCATACACTTTAAATCATACAGATCTCGATAACTAGCACTAGGAGCAAAATAATATTCCATAAAATTAAATGTAAAATAAGATGGCAGTAAAACAATAACAATAACAATATAGAAAATAATAACAATAACAATATTTGTACTACATATACTATATAATACTCATATATATATATATAATATTTATATACTCTATATATACTATATAATATTCATACTATACTATATTTAGTGTATATACTAACACTATACTATATATAATATATATACTACATATACTATATAATATTCATATATACTATATATATATATACTATTTATATACTATATATATACTATACACTAGCCTCTGTAGATGTTATTGTGCTTCACCTTCGATATTCCTCTGATCGATGGCCATACCAACATGGAAAAAAGAAATGCAAAATAGAAAAATGGAGACAGAAACAACAACAGAGAGGAGAGCAAAAATGAACAACCAAAATACGTCAAAAGGCAAAAACATCTTTGATGTAGGAGTGTATGGGAAGTACCCTTTAGATCCAGATCTCAGAGAAAGGGAAAAAATAGGAACTGATCGCTGAGAACAATAACCCAAAACACGATCAAATTCA
>QEOT01002313.1:58326-93027 GCA_003123785.1 Pterocarya stenoptera | reverse complement strand
TGCACGTCGACTTAGAGGGTATCTATCTTTGGTAAGTTTCCTCACCTTAGTGATTGCATTGCCTATCCTTTATTTTAGTATCATCGATCGGTTTCGTGTCTCAAGCGGTTGATGATCTTGCTAGCTAGATCTTTGATTGTCAACTCTATTTGAAAGATGAGGTTTCGCTCCCTTTGTGCTTATGATGAAAAGGCCAACCAAGTTATTTCTGAAATGAAAGTGAAAAGGGACAAGCTGGCAGATGCCAGTTCTTATTAGGAGTCATATTCCCACATGTTGGAGGAGGATACCCTAGTCTCCAAGATGAGGTGGTTGGTCTATGCTAGGATCTTCGAAAGTCCAAGGAAGCAGTGTCTAGGCACTACTTCGAAGCTAGACTTTTGGAAGAAGGACGTTGGGTGAGATAACCTTCAAAGGCTAGAACAAGAGTTGAGGGCGCCAATAAATGAGAATTGGAATATGCCAATACAGCGGTCAAAACGATGAACGCTTTTCGAGAGCTATCTTTGGACCTTGAGTTTGTTCGTGGCGAGATCACTTAGTTGAAAGCATGGTTGAAGGTAGCCAACTAGGACCTCAAAGAGCATAGTGAAAATTTTCTTAAGCTCAGCAGCATCACAGACATGTCTTACACAGAGATGATGCTCGATGACCTCATTTTCTATCCTGGACATGTCTTCATGACTCCAGGCGAACACGTCTTTGTGTTCTATCAGGAGTTGTTTTAGCTGCTACTTGATTGCAGGCCCCATTCTGGTTTCATCCTTGTGGTTGCTTCAAGGTAGTTCAAGTCCAGGGCTACAAGTTCTAAGGGCCCATTTTCCTCTGCTTGCTTTAGGTTCTACTAGTCTCTTGTTTCGATCTCAAGGTCAATGAGCTTTGGTGGCAGCAGTGGTACTTCACCAGGACCTAATTTCTTTGTCATTCATACGTCCTTTCCTCTACTTTTGAGCTCCTGTACAGCACTCTCTTGCTAGCACCTACTTGCCACGTACTTCTCCTACTCCTACCTTTATCATGAATTTCATCTTTAGGTGGTAGCTGGAGGTCACGACTTTTAGGATATTCAGGATTGGGCACCCGAGAATAGTGTTGTAAGAAGGAGATTTAGCCACTCTGAAAAGTGTTGTAGTGGTGGCGGTGTAGGGTCCTTTGGTAGCAGAGACAGGCACCGTTATTGCACCTACGAGCTAAACCATGTCTCCTAAGTATCCCTTCAACGGCATGGAAGAGGGGTGTAATCAGCCTAGGTCGATTCCCATCCTTATAAAAGCATCCCATAAGAGGATGTCAGCCAAGCTGCCATTGTCAATCAAAATTCTTCTGCTGATATAGTTGGGTACCAACAACAATACCGCTAGCACATTATCATGGGGGTACTGGACCTTTTCATTGTCTTCTTTGCGAAAAAATATAGTGATTGCTTTGTTGTTCCTCTACTGATTTGTGGGCCTCTGTATTGAAAATATTTCTTCATATCTGACCCTTCGAGCATGTGCTTTTCTACTAGAGGAAGTGGAGCCATCCCCAACGAATCCTCCTGTTGTCATCCGAATCTCGCCTAAGGGTGCATTGTATCTATTCTGGCTTTGCCGAGGAGCATCTCAGGTGTCTCCTCACGTCATCCTTCGTTGCTTAGGACTTTCACTTCTATGAGACCTTCAAGTTTTCTCCATCCTTTGGCCTAAAGATTGTCCTCTTGGTGTTGTCTGTTTGGCGACTAACCAATCCAACTCATCGTTCTCCCATTGTCTCTATTCTTTTCTTCAGGGTGTAACAATCTTCTGTCCTATGCCATTCCATTTGGTGGTAAGTGCAGAAGCAGTGGTTTCTCCTACCTTGGCTATTATCACTTCGGAGACGTATTATCGCTTCGGGGATGGGTCTCCCATTCTGTCTACACATTTAAATTTGTGTGTGCAAAACTTGAATTTTAATTTGGACTAGTCAAATAATTGAATTATATATCCTCACCATTTAGCTCCTTCTCTTGATTTTAGCTAAGTTTGAAGGAAAACTACTCCTACTGTTAGGCTAGGAAAGAAATAAGAAAACTGCTTGAAAAAAAAAAAAAAAACACTTGGTGCATGTGCTATCCACTCATGGTGATGTTGATGATAGCAACAGGTAAACCACACGCGCTAGTGGTTTGTTGGAATATTATTTGCACTGGCCATTAGATTTAAGTTGTACGTTCAGGTATTTAAGTGTTCATAAAAATATTAAACTCAATAAATAATTATATAGGCCTCATTTGTTTAGTGAGTTGAGACATAGTTGAGATGAAACAAACTCAACTTGATTTGTACGGATAGAGTAATCGTAAAAAAAAAAACTCATTAATTTTCATTTCTACCCATTTAGCCTCAAATGGATTTCAAATTCCCAATACTGTTTGAAATTACCTAACACCGATAAAGCAACTGACACCGTGCCCTTTGTCCCTTTTCTTTTCCCGATGTAATGTCATAGCCATCAGCGATGGATGAACCTTCCTTCCCTAAGCTCTAGACCTGCAAGCCCTATGTATTGTAAGCTGCAAAGTGCAAATCTTTACATTCACCAGTCCATGCGATTCTCCTATGCATCACAATGACATCGTGCGATTATTCTTTCCACCTAAACCATTTTCGCAACAGTTGGTTCCATCAAACCATAAAATGGTCTTCGCCCCTCCTTAAGAACATAATAATCTCACGTGGGCGTTGAACAAGAAGGGCTCCCGTGCCCTTTACAACGGTAGTGGGTTCGGCTTTTTTAAAACCCATTTAACACCCCTTCTGTTTCCATTTCCTCTTTCAATTGGATAGTGGGTTTGTCGGTGAGTGGATCTGCTACTTATAGCAAGGTCCGTAACTATTTCAATCACCGAGAATGGTCTATAAATTGAAGATGCTAAAAATAAACAGATCCACCATAACGCATCTCACCTTATGGCACACCACTGTCTCTAGCCATAAATGTCGTCGAGCCGAGAGGCCAGCAACGATGGCTCCGAAGACTCCATCCTACCAAGTAAGCATGCCTCTTCTCCCTACTTAAGCTTTTCCATTTTGCTTCCTAGGTATTTCCATTATATTTTTAATTTATTACCATGTTCTATGTTGGTTATTGGGGCTGCTTGTGCACACAGAATGAACGTGTGCATTGTCTTTAATAATTCTATGGTTGTTTGTGCACATAATTTAGGTATCCATTTTACTATTGAGAAAAATCTATCTTACTATATATTTTTATTGAGGAAGTGTATGCGAAACAAACATAATTTGGTTTTGTTCTATTTTGTTTTGTCTAATCTAACTCAGATTGGGCTTTTATTTCCTTTTTATTTTGTTTTGTCAATTGCAAAATTGGTTGACCTAGATTGGGCAGCTGGAATCTGAATTGGATGTTGTGTTTGTATGATTGGCATTTGGGCAAACTACGGGTTTTTGGCTGTTGTTGTGGTTATGTAAGAGTTCTGATTAGATGAGAAAACATTTTGTTTGTTCGCATAGACTTCCTATGAAATTATTAACCCACAAATATAAAGTTTGGAGCCATTTTTGTATATCATCTTGTGTACTTGGGCTATGCCTATTCTATTAATATAATTGTGTACTCATACAAAATAAATAAAGTTTGGAGCCATTTGCACTTGAACAAAGAAGATGGGATAGTACTTGTGAAATAATAAGTATTTAGAAACAAAAAATTGATTTGTTGACAGAATAAAAAAGATAATTCACTAAAACAAGGTATATTTTATAATTCACTAAAATATAGTTCACTAAGCATGCATACCATCAAAGTTGTTGTTCGAAAGGTCTAAATCTAAAAGCATGGTTAATTTTCCAACTTCTAGGGGTACTTTTTGAAATGTTTAGTTTCTAAATCCAAACTTTGCAAATGTTTGCACTTGAATAGGGTGGATGGGATAGAACCTGTGAAAAAGTTACCATTTAGAAGTAAATATTGGAGTTTCTTGCTAGAGAGAGAGAGAGAGAGAGAGAGAGAGAGAGAGAGAGAGAGAGGGAGATTGCCCATTGAGATTATTTATACACAAATCTAGAATTTGTAGTGTTTTCACTTGAATAAAGATGATGAGATTGTCCCTGTGACAAAATTACCATTTAGAAAAAATTATTGAAGTTTACAAACCAACTAAAGATTATAATCGAGCTATCAAGACTAAATATACCTGCAAAGTTGTTTTGACTAAGGTTTAAATATTTACAATAAAGGTTGAGCAGGAATTGTTTACAGTTTTATTAGTTGGTAGTCCAAATTGCCTTGAAAAATCAAGGTCTTGTACCAAAACTTAGGGTCAACTCATGCTAAGATACAATGTCAATTAAGCATTGTTAATGAGAGATTACAAAGCACCAGGTTATGTCTATGTTCTATGTTGGTTATCCCTGTCTGTTTGTGCTTGATCATTCCATTTTTCAAGTTGCTTGATTATATGATTCTCCATCAAAAAAAGCCAAGGTTAGCACGTAATGGGTTCTTGGTCACTCCAAGAATTCTGAGTTCCTTGAAAGCTCTTCTTGAGCCTTCGTTTTGTTAGGGGGTTTACAGAATCACGTACGGCTGCATGGCAGCTGCTGAAAACGTAGGTCGACGTTTGTTCGTGGATCTCGTCTCGGTGGTGCCTCAGCCTCTTCCTAAATTGTCTGTGTCACATTGTGTGCTGAAAACTAAGGATGAAGAATTATTTTTTCAGTTCTCTAAGGAGGAAATACATCGCTCAGCAGAACCATTCAAGTTCTCCAATATTTTGAAATTCCTTCGGAATCGTCCCTCCTTGGATGCCATTCTGGCTTTATTCAAAATTGCTGGAATCGTGATGGCATCCCAGTTGTTTATACTATGAGGTATCCTCGGAACGTGTTTATAAGAATAATTTCGGAAGAAGATTGCATGAAGGCCTTGTCACGTGAAGCTTGTGAAATAGATGGGATTCCATATTGACCATTCCATTGGACCCCAGAATTTAAGGAAGAAGAAGAACCATCTATTGTGACGGTATGGATTGTCTTGCCAGGCTTGCCTCCCAACTATTTTCATGAATCTTTTCTTAAAATTTTGACAGCCTCGATAGGTAGATTTATTAGACGTGATAATCCTACTCATTGTGCGACTCGCACCGATGGTGCTCGTATCTGTGTGGAGATGGATGCTGCCAAGGAGCCTCTTTCTCATTTTTGGATTGGGACTCCTGAGAGGGGATCTAGCCATAAGCAAGAAATAGTCTATGAAACATTACCGGCATTCTGTTCTACGTCCAAAATACAGGGGCATAATTTAAGGACGTGTTGCGCTGGAAAAAGGTCTGAAAGAAAAGAATGGGTTTGGCATCAAGAACCTGTTGTTGAAGAACTGAATGAACTTAATCCCCCGACTGTTACCGCGGAAAAAGAAGTTACAGAGAATAACGAGAAAGATGAAAATCTGGTAAGAGGTGAAGATTCGACTCCTTTGTTGATGGAGGAGTTGGAATTGGAAAATGATCATGTTGAGGTTCTTGGTTTGAAGGGTCCTACTAAGGAGAGGAAAACTAAGGATATGTCAGAAAGGACTGAAGGAGCATTGCATAATTCTCCCCTATTGAAGGAGGCGGAGTTGGATATGGCCATGCGGGGGATTGAAGATGCTCCTAGAACTAATAAGAATATGGAGCAGAGGATTGAGGATAATTTACAGGAAGAGGGTTTCTTGTTGGAAGAGGGCTCGATGTTGGATCTAGATCCTGAGTTTCACGTGGAAGTTTTTCCCCAGGATAAAGAATATCACTCGGAAACAAAAGGGGAAGTTGGAAAGAGGAAATATCATAAGAGGCAGTTTGAAAAAATTAGGAGTTCTAAGAGGGTGCTTACTTGTGCCAAGAAGTTCTCTCTGTGACATATTTAGTTCTAAGGGACAATTAAGCATTCCGAAAATGTCAGGGATGCCGAGAACACTTCAAAATATTGTAAAATTTCAGAGGTATATGAGGTTATTTCAAGTTGTGAATGGCATTACCAATGAGGATGTTGGTGGAAAATCTGGGGCGTTTGGAGGGATGAAATGGGCGTGCTGGTTGTCACAATGGTTTCTGCAGTATTTGTTTTTAAGTATAGTGGAGGGATTTTCAAAATTTCTGTTTAATTTATCTCTCATAAATTCTCCTCATGCTTAGTCCAATTTTAGTATGGAATATTCGAGATCTTGGAACCTCTCAAAGCAGATTAAAAAAATTGGTTATGAAGATGAATCCGAAAGTGGTTGTTTTAATGGAACCTTTTGCAGCAGAAGATAAAATACAAGGTTTGAGTCATTTGTTACGTATGGATAAATTCATCACTAACGAAAGGGAGGAAGGTAAAATTTGGGTGTTATGGCAGGATGACATTTCTGTACAGCTGATTTTATGTAGAGAACAGTTCATTTTACTTCGATTGGAGGATGATACAACTAATATTCTATGCTGCTTTGTACGTGCGAAGTGTGCTATGGTTGAAAGACGTGATCTCTGGGAGCAATTGAATGTTTAGGTACTTGGAATTGATCCTTGCCTAATCATAGGGGATTTTAGTATTATTAGAGAGGATTCGGAATGTAGGAGGGGTAGAAATCGGCCGAGAGTAGCAATGGAAGATTTTAATTCCTAGATTGATCATTGTGGTTTGATTGAGATAAAGTCATTAGGTAGGAGGTTTTCTTGGTGTAATGGACAGAGTGGACTTTCGAGAAGCTGGGCAAAACTAGATCGAGGTTTCTTGAATGCTAGTTGTTTGAACAGATTCCCGAATGCAACACTTAGGTATTTACCACGATCCGCATCAGATCACTCACCCATTTTCATGGAATTTTAGTTGGATCCTTTCTCTTATGGTCCCCAACCATTTAGATTTCAACAAATGTGGATAGATCATCTAGATTTCCGACCTTTTGTTCAGAAAATTTGGCAGGAGTATGTGGGTGGTACGGGTCTTTTGAAATTAGCCTTCAAACTAAAAACAATTAAGGGGAGCTTTGAGAGATTGGAACAAGCAGATTTTTAGTAGAACTGAACATCATTTACAGGAGTTACAAGCTCAAATTGATAATCTGGAATTAGAATTACAGCAAGATTGGGACCCAAACATTGAACAAGAACTTGTGATAAAGAATGTAGAATTAGCAGATTGGCGAAATCGGCAAGATATTAGATTGGCACAAATGGCGAAAATTAAGTGGAGAGTAGACGGTGATCAAAATTCAAAGTTTTTCCATGCGTATTTATCTTACAAGAGGAAAAAGAAAGTTATGGAGATGAGATTACAAGATGGTACTCTTTTTTTTCTTTTTTCTTTTTTTCAAATAGTCGGTAACCACTGTAAGCGTGATCCTGACCCAAGTTTATTAAAAAAACCCTCACTTATGGCGGAGGAATACCGTGGCAACATAGCAAACCTAAAGCACAAACAATCAACAACGCCTATAAAATAAATAAAACCGAAAGAATCATGCCTATGGCCGACGTACAAAACAAATGAAGAGAAGCTAATGGAAGACAAAACAAATCTCTGCTTACTTTCGAAAGGAGGGAATTCCCCACCTATCCATGCAAAGAATCCCCCTGAGAGATTGAGGAAGCACCGACCTGTCTTCGTATGTCACATTCCTACCCAATTCACCCTCCCTTGCAAGCAAATCAGCAGCAAGATTTCCCTCTCTATATTGATGAAGAACCAAGAAATTCACCGCATCTAGAGCCGTCACTAGCTCTTCCCAAAAATCCCAAAGTTACCATGATGAACATTTACCTTTCCTAAGCCAGTCCACTACAATTTTAGAATAAAATTCAATAATAACATTCAATTGTCGAAGCTGCTTACGCAAAATAATACCTTCCAAAATAGCTTTAAGTTCAGCACTATTATTTGTACGATACCCGAAATGACTTGAGAAAGCCCCAACTATCCTACCCCGGCAGTCTCGAATAATTCCTCCACCTCCTGAATTACACGGGTTTCCCCGACAACAACCATCACAATTCAATTTTACCCACCCAGAAGGAGGTTTTTCCCATACTACATAGTTGCCAGGTTTTGCGCAAGGGAAACAATGAGGAAGCTGTAACTCCCGCAATATCTCCAAGTCTGGTGATTTAAGCTTCCATAATACATTTGAATGCATTGCAATAGCGCTAATCCAGTGCCTTATTTGTCTCCAAACCTGGTCCGTATTATGTTTCACACCCTCCATTCTTGCTCTACATCTTCTCCTCCATAAGCACCATGTAATAACACACGGCATCAATCCAATCAACACTCCCGTGATAGAGGATTTTTTTGCATAAGAAAACCAACTAGACACTCTGTTTTTCCATGGACTAAAGGTATTAAACGGAACCCCCAATAGCACACTCACTCGATGCCAAATATCAGTAGCAACCTCACCTAATGAGAAAATATGATGACAATCTTCCTGGCTCCTCTGCTCACAACAATCACATGCCGAAGCCATTGATACTCCTATTGACTGAACTCTCCCATCAACCGGTATACATTTAAACCAGACTTTCCAAATGTAGATAGAAATTTTTTTGGGAAGCATAGGGTGCCAAAACCAATCATTCCACGCTACCGTTTCCCCATGCTTTCTAACTACTTCCCATGCAGTTTTTGTAGAAAAATTCCCATCCAGTGCTGGCTTCCAAATACGGACATCCTCGCCTATTTTTCCAGCAGGAACATTCTGAATTATTTCCACTGATCTAGCAGCTCCCACCAAGTCTATTAGTAAGTCTGTGTTCCAATTATTTTGATACCAGCAATCCCGAATACATAGATGCCTATTTGCAATCATCTCGATACCCACAGAAAGTGGACCAGACGACAACCATTTGTCAAACCAAAAGGATGAATTACCACCACGTACCAAAACTTTCACATTCTCCATGACTTCAGGGATAGTATCCAACATGGACCTCCAAAACCATGAATCAGTAACTCTTCCCGTCTGAGCCAGAACATGTCCATTCCTGCAATACTTTGCCCTGAAAAAATATGTCCATAAGTTATAAGATGTAATCAATCTGTAAGTAAGTTTCATATGAAGGGATTTCTGAACCTCCTTAAATTCACGCACACCCAGACCCCCTTTCGATGTTGGTTTGCACACCTTTCCCCAAGAAAGCCAATGTACTTTTCTTTTACCATCCACCTCGCCTCACCAGAAATTAGCCAAAAGAGAATTAATCCGTGTGATAAGTCCCAGCGGAACATTCATAACTGACATCAAATGTATAGGAGTACTGGACAGAACATGCCTAATCAAAATCAGTCTTCCACCTTGCGAGAGCAATTTAAATTTCAATAAGGCTATTTTTGTTCGAATTTTCTCCACTAAAGGCTCCATAACCCGGGTGGTTAGCTTTCTTGAAATCAGAGGAGCACCCAAATACATTGATGGAAACTTACCTTCCGTGTAACCAGTACATCTCAGTAAGCCCCTTTTTCGAGCTTGACTAATATGTTTAGACAAAAAAATAGCAGACTTAGCCTTGCTTATTTTCTGACCCGACCACTTCTCGTACATCTCAAGAACATTAACCAGATTTTTTATCGACCTCTTACCACCATTTGTAAAGATAAGTATATCATCCGCATAGAGTAAGTGAGACACTGTTGGTGCACCAATTGGAAGGTAAAATTTTCCAATACGACCTTCTTCAAAATTCCGTCGAAGTAGCTTTTTCAAGACCTCCTCCATGATGATAAAAAGAAGAGGGGATAGGGGGTCCCCTTGGCGCAAGCCCCGGCCTGATTGGAAAAAACCTTTATTAGTTCCGTTCATCATCACTGAGAACCACGAAACCTCAACACAATTTTTTATGAGCCTACAAAAAATCTTAGAGAACCCAAACGCCTTCAACACCTCCATAAGAAAGCCCCAGTTAACTCTGTCATACGCCTTGGCCATATCCAATTTAACCATCACATTTCCGCCCACCCTTTTCTTATTTAAGGAATGAACCATTTCCTGTGCTAGTGTAATATTTTTGAAGATACTATGCCCCGGAATGAAAGCACCTTGTTCATACGAGACCAACTTGTCAACCATCTCCGTGAGTCTAAAAACAATAATCTTCGAAAAATTTTTATAAGCCACAGAGCATAAAATAATAGGGCGAAACTTCTCAAAACTAGAAGGATTCTCCACCTTTGGAATTAAAACAATAAAAGTGGAAGAGAAGAACCTGGACAAAGGAGTGCCCTGGAAAAAATCTTTCACCGCTTCCAATAGGTCTTCCTTTACTATCTCCCAACAAGACATATAGAATTCTGATCCAAAACCATCAATCCCCGGGTTGCTCTCCTTCGGAATCAAAAACACCGCTTTTTTAACTTCCTCCTCAGTTGGCATCGCACACAATAAAGAATTATCACCCTCAGAAATCTTCCTTTCAATAATCAGCGAGAGATTACATGCTACTGTAATAGGCGTTTCTTCCATAAAAAGCTAGAAAAACGCCGCTGCCTCATTATGTACTACCTCTGCACCCTCCAAAATCCTGCCATCCTCCATCACCATTCTATCTATGCAGCCCTTCTTGTGCCTTTGATTAATTACCCAGTGAAAGAACTTAGAGTTTTGATCCCCTTCAGTTAACCATTTTTTTTTTACAGAATGAGTCTCATGGGAATCATCCGGATTTATCCCATATCATTTCACTTATTATCACAGCGGAGGATAGTGCATCGATATGCCATATTCCTTCTGTGGAAAAGGTAAAACATGCTTTGGATTCTATCCCTTCTAATAGTGCTCCGGGGCCTAATGGTTTTGGAGCAAGTTTCTTTAAAAAATTTTGGGATTTTATTAAAATGGATTGCATGGAAGCTATAGAAGAATTTTTTAGAGGTAAAAAATTGCCTAGATTTTATACTTCTTCTTATGTGGTTTTAATACCAAAAATGGAAAGACCAACTGGGTTTGATAAATTCAGACCCATAAGCCTTTGTTCGGTATTTTATAAAATTTTTTCCAAAGTGATTGTCAATCGTATGGCCTCTCTTCTTCCAAAAATAATCTCTCTTGAACAAGTGCCTTTATTCCAGGTAGAAGTATCTTTGAAAATATCAGTCTCACTCAGGAAATGGTGCATTCGATTAATAACAAGATTCATGGCGGGAATGTGGTTTTGAAATTAGATATGGCCAAAGCATATGATCATGTTGACTGGGATTTTCTTTTGATGGTGCTTATTGCTTTTGGTTTTTCTAATTCAGTTTGTGGCTTGATTAGGGAATGTATAACTACGCCTTGGTATTCTTTACTAATGAATGGGACAACGAAAGGTTTTTTCCAGGGGGTAGAGGGTTGAGGCAAGGGGATCCGTTATCCCCTTGTTTGTCCATTATTTTGCAGGAAATTTTATTTTGTCTTATAAAGAAAAGTGTGGAAAAGAGGAGTTTTGAACAATTTACACAAGCACATGATACGAATTTGATATCTCATCTAATGTATGCAGACGATGTGGTCATTTTCACAAATGGAGGTTGATATTCCATTAGAAATATCAAACATTTACTGGGTATGCTGGTTGGAAGAACATGGTGTGGGACCTGTCTTAGTTGGTTTAGGAGAGCCTCAAATTCCTCTCAAATAGGCGTTATACTTAGATTATTGCCCACTATTATTTCTTGGAGACTTTGGGGTAGAAGGTGTTCAGCCCGTATGAAAAATAAAATGGAATCAGAACTAGTGGTGTGGCATTCTATCAAATACTGGGTAAGCATGATCAGTAATGGAATTTCAAAAATTAAAAATTTTCACCAGGCCGATGCTTACATTCTTTAGAGTTNACAGAATGAGTCTCATGGGAATCATCCGGATTTATCCCATATCATTTCACCTATTATCACAGCGGAGGATAGTGCATCGATATGCCATATTCCTTCTGTGGAAAAGGTAAAACATGCTTTGGATTCTATCCCTTCTAATAGTGCTCCGGGGCCTAATGGTTTTGGAGCAGGTTTCTTTAAAAAATTTTGGGATTTTATTAAAATGGATTGCATGGAAGCTATAGAAGAATTTTTTAGAGGTAAAAAATTGCCTAGATTTTATACTTCTTCTTATGTGGTTTTAATACCAAAAATGGAAAGACCAACTGGGTTTGATAAATTCAGACCCATAAGCCTTTGTTCGGTATTTTATAAAATTTTTTCCAAAGTGATTGTCAATCGTATGGCCTCTCTTCTTCCAAAAATAATCTCTCTTGAACAAGTGCCTTTATTCCAGGTAGAAGTATCTTTGAAAATATTAGTCTCACTCAGGAAATGGTGCATTCGATTAATAACAAGATTCATGGTGGGAATGTGGTTTTGAAATTAGATATGGCCAAAGCATATGATCATGTTGACTGGGATTTTCTTTTGATGGTGCTTATTGCTTTTGGTTTTTCTAATTCAGTTTGTGGCTTGATTAGGGAATGTATAACTACGCCTTGGTATTCTTTACTAATGAATGGGACAACGAAAGGTTTTTTCCAGGGGGTAGAGGGTTGAGGCAAGGGGATCCGTTATCCCCTTGTTTGTCCATTATTTTGCAGGAAATTTTATTTTGTCTTATAAAGAAAAGTGTGGAAAAGAGGAGTTTTGAACAATTTACACAAGCACATGATACGAATTTGATATCTCATCTAATGTATGCAGACGATGTGGTCATTTTCACAAATGGAGGTTGATATTCCATTAGAAATATCAAACGTTTACTGGGTATGCTGGTTGGAAGAACATGGTGTGGGACCTGTCTTAGTTGGTTTAGGAGAGCCTCAAATTCCTCTCAAATAGGCGTTATACTTAGATTATTGCCCACTATTATTTCTTGGAGACTTTGGGGTAGAAGGTGTTCAGCCCGTATGAAAAATAAAATGGAATCAGAACTAGTGGTGTGGCATTCTATCAAATACTGGGTAAGCATGATCAGTAATGGAATTTCAAAAATTAAAAATTTTCACCAGGCCGATGCTTACATTCTTTAGAGTTTGAATATTCATCCTATTCCTATTCAACAACAATCAACAAAACTTATTTCATGTTTCAAGCCTTCACATGGGAGAATTAAACTAAACACAGATGGGAGCTGTCTGGGCAACCCAGGAAATTCAGGGGCTGGCGGGGTGATTCAGGATGAGCAGGGGCATGTTGTGTTGGCATTCTCTTTGAACATAGGACATGGGGACAGTAACAGAGCAGAGCTATGGGCATTATTGGAAGGGATTAAATGTTGTAGTCCGTTAAATTTGACAGTAGTTGATATTGAAATGGATTCGGAAGTGGTTCTCTAGTGGCTACGGAAAACTCGGTGTGGAATCTGGTATTTGGAACACTATTGGGAGGAGGTACAAGAACTGCTAATGAACATGGATTACAAATATTCTCATATTTTCAAGAAGGGGAACACAGTGGCAGACTGGCTAGCTCGAAGAGGGGCAAGAGATGGAAATGCACAATAAAGAAATAGAAATGAGTTACCTTATTTACTAAAAGGTATGGTCAGAGTTGATAAGTGGGGATTGCCATCAATTAGATGCAATAATGAGTTGTAAATTTGGCTCTATATGTAATGTTCAAAGCGTAAATGTCGTTGTGCGCTACGAGCTTTACGCCTTGGAGCGGTGTAGTGTTGTAGCATTGATGAGATGCGTTGTAGCATTTTTTTTTTAATTATGGTTTGTGTTAGGATTGTTTAGTGGTCAGGTCTTTATTTTGGAGTCATAATATAGGCTTGTTTAGTAGTGTTTTTATTTGATGTAGGTTGGGTGGTATTGGGGAGGATTTTATTATTTTCTCAGATACCAAGTATGTAACTACGGTTTTCTTCCGCCATAAGCGAGGGCTCTATTAATAAATTTGGGACATGACTGCTATGTGGGTGGCTACTGGCTCTTCTATCCCTGTCTATTTGTGCACATAGAATGAACATGTGCATTGCCTTTATCGCGTTCTGGTTTGTAAGCCCCAAAACACCAAAAGTGCGCACATAGATGAACGTGTACATGTTGGTTTGTTTTAATCCATAATCGTACAAAAGTATGTAATTGGTTCTCTGTATGTGTGGTATGTGATTAAGTTTGAAAAAAAATGAGGCCATAAAGCAAAAGTTTATACTAAGGAAATACAATGATTTATATTTTTATATAGAAAACTTAAATATTTAATTATGTTTTAGGGTATATTTTAGGGGGAGGGGGTTTTCACATTACCAATTGTATTCAATGCCAGTTCTAAACTCGTTTGTTGTTTTCCTAGCGTTACGACCTACGCTCGTGTCGCATAACTCACTATCGATAGGTATGGCTGACATTCATTGTTTATATTATAGAACGTTCATCTTTTCATATGCATTAAATCATATTAGTTGTTGCAATTAATCACAAGCCTTCTATACTTATCGTTCATCTGCATCCATCATCCTTTCACATGGCTATGTTCTATATATCCTTGATCTGCGATTTTAGCTATTTCACATGGATGATTCGGAGAATACACACACTGATCGTGAGTTATGGGTGGATGGGATGGAGGATATTTTGATTGAGATGATGTATGGGATGTCGTTAGTGGTGTACCATGGGCAGGGAAGATCATAAGTAGAGACCATGCTTTGTACGCTCAATGCCTTACTACTCTGGGTACAAAGGCGTTTGATACGAACCAACTGAAGGGCAAAATACAAAGGCTGAAGAAGAGGCAGTAGCAGTTTCACCGATCTGATGGGCCAAACGGGTATAGGATGGAACCCTGACACCAAAATGGTGATAACTAGTGACGAACACTAGGAAAATGCCATTAGGGTAACCTAATTAAACTTACACGAAAACAAAAAAAGACAAGTTACTACATTAATACATGTTTCCTTCAATTTTTCTTTCCTAGTAACCAATATCTAAGAAACGACTTGATATATTTGAACTAGGTAAAATCAAACTAGAAGTATTTTCAGAACACGGGGTGCCCAAAGTATGCAAAGCTTTGCACCATTTTTGGCACGTCAGTCGCCACTTGGACAATTCACCATACGTCAACCAAACTAGTACCAAGTAGTGACAAGGAGTTTCGGCTTGATGTAGAGATGCAACGTCAAGGCCTCGCACTGGGCACACAGTTGAGAGTGGAGGTTGATATTGATGACATAGACATTTCCATGGGGACGCCTTATATGGGACCATCGACACACTCGTCACGTCGCCTTAAAAATAAGAGGGGGGGAAGCAGCCAGGTGGATAAGGAGTTATTGAACTTACTTGATGAGATGAGGAAAACAACAGTAGCAGGGAAGTGCTATGAGGAGAGAGCTGAGGCTTCTGCAGTAAAGCGTAGCTGTTAGAAACTGTTAAGAACAGATATTTAAATTGAGAAGAAACTAATTCTCATTAATTGAACTTTCGATTATACAAAGACCATATATATACACATCTCAAGAAAAGCAGAAAGGTAAAGAAATACTGAAAAGTTAACTTCTGATTATCTACACTATCAATTCAGAACTTTTATAGGTAGTATGGTCGAGGCATCTTTATGCATCATGTCCCTCATACTTCTTTGTGTGCAGCCATGTATTTCTTTAGCTGAGGTTCCTTTTTTCTATGCCATTCTTTTCTTCTTTTTGCTACTGTTGCTATCTTTTTCTTTCCATGTACTGCAACATGCTTTATCAGCTTTATTCATCTCTTGAGTGATGCAGTGTATTTTAGGTATGCTTTGCCTGCTGTCCTTGTGTAGAACTATATTGCATTTTGTTTTGTCACATTGCATTCTGTAAGAGTAACAAGGGATCAATGCCGACCATGGACAACGATGATGGATGGGATCTGTTTGCTCATTGTGTGGCATTGCTACAGGCGATTCAGTTGAAGTTGCCAGAAGATAACTTTTTCTGTGCATCAACGAACTATGTGATCCCATCGTCCAGTAGGTCTTTTTTGCCATGGATGACGAGCATAGGTGATCGTGGACCATGCATTGTTGTTTCTATTTTTACTTCTTTATGTCATTTTCTATTGGATCTGTATTAGATATTATTAATTACTTATGTGAACGTACTTGATGAGATGCTATTTGGTACTAGTACTGCTTGTAATTGTTGATATGGAAATCTATGTGGCTGGTTGATTCAGGATGTTTCCTATAACGAGTAATTTACATCAAATATAAATACATGAAAATAAATACTTGTGAGGATCTATAACAATAAACTCATGAGGATCTAAATGGTGTAGGTGGGTCTTCTACAAATATTTGTTATTGGTAGTAGGTGAGACTTATACAAATATTTGTTTGTGAGACTTCTAAGGTGTAGTTTACATCAAATTCTAGATCCTCGGGATGACTTTTACAGTGTAGTTTACATGAAAGACTAAACTGCATTGTTGAGTACATACGCTTTTATTGTTGGATGCTTATTTTGTAGGCCGTTTGTATCACATGCATGCATGTGTTTCTGGCTTTATTATTGACCTATTAATATTATGGCATTATGGCATTCTATGTATAAGGAAGTATGTGTGTGTGTGTATGTATAGCTTGATGTAATGTTTAGAGTAAGTTCATGAAATGCATTATCTTTGGCCTGTGAAGGGGGTTTATCCATAAAGATCGTGTGATCTTGCAGTGTTTAGGATGTAGTTAGAGTACAACTGATTTCTCTGAAAACAAGTTAGTACTTCAAGTTTTCAACCTTATATATATGTATATATATATCTACACCTCATCCTGATCAATTACATGGGTAAATAGTATCAAGCTATATTTAGATCTGATCAATTAATTGCTAGTGAGACTTCTACAAATATTTGTTATTGGTAGACGATTCTAGACGATTGGTGACTGTGGAGAAATTTGTCGCCATGTTTTGCGTGATTGTGGGCGACGCACATGCCCAACAAATTGTTGGTGACCGATTTTAACATTCAAACCAAACAATTAATAAATATGTGAGAAGGGTGATGAAGGTCTTATGTGAACTTGAGAGACATATTATCGGGCCAAATTTTACAGACAATGTGCATCCATATGTTGTAAGGAATAACCAAAATTGTTTGTGGTTTGGGTCAAGGAATTCTCAATTATTTACAACAAAGAATTATTTTCAAATTACTGTATTTGAAACCACAATTAAATATATTTAACGTAATTTCTTACACATGTGATTTTATTTATGAGTTGACAGCAATGCATTGGAGCGATAGACGGCACAATGATGCACGTCGTAGTACCAGCCTCAGTATGTGCGGCATTTAGAAACCAACATGGGTGAGTTGCCCAAAATGTATTGTGTATATGTGACTTCGATATGAAGTTTACATTTGTATACACCGGATGAGAGGGAACAGGGCATGACGCTCGTGTCTTTCTCCATGCGGTGAGTCAAGGATTTGCCCAAATTCCATGGCCGCCTGAGGATATACTTCTTATTTTATTTAAAGCAAAGATGTTTTATTTTTTGTCATTTTTTTCCCTTTCAAGTCATCTCAATGTGTGTTTTGAAATTTATGTTGTCAGGTAAATATTATTTGGCTGATTCTGCTTTCCCATGCACTAGGGAGATTTTGCCCCTGTATCCTTGAGAACGGTACCATAGAAGTGAATGCCATAATTAGTGTCAATTTCAAGGGTACAAAGACTATTTTTATTGTTGTCATTCCTTGCTTCATAATATCATATAACACACTTTTGGGGTACTTAAAAAATAGTTTAAAATTTTAAGCTTAATGCCTCATTATTCTGTTGGGCGGCAATGACTCATTATGAAAGCATGCTGTGTGTTGCATAATTTCATTAGAATGATGACTCTCGACAATTGGTTATTTCGATATTGGAGCAGGGTTTAGCTCCCTGTTATTAAGCAGAAGGTTGATGATGAGGAGGGGCCATCTAGTCGTTTCGAAATGAAGAATGAAGTAGTAGAAGCTATGGTGGCAATAAGAGATGGGATGGTCATAGCTATGTGGGAAAATAGGGGTGGCCATTCATCGTCTAATTAAAAGTAGGGGTGTATGTGTAATTTTGTTTACGTATTTTAGTGGTGTACTTGTTTGCTTAGATTGTTGTATATGTTTTATAATATTTAATATTGGTACTATTTAATGCAATTTCAACATAATTATTGTATGTGGTGTATTTGTTAAGAAGAATAGTTGTATGTGTCTTAAACTTATGTTATTATATAATTAATTAATGAGAATACCTTAGAGCCGGTCGGGCTTATAAGGGCTAATAAACAGCTCTCCAATCCTGTGATGCCACGTATGAGACACACATAATAAACTGTGTGACCGAGATGCATACGAATACCCTTCCGTGCGAATACCCTTCCCCCCTTCCATGCAAATACCCTTCCCCCCCCCCTTCCGTACGAATACCCTTCCCCCCTTCTATGCTACGATACCCTCAGCCTCCCTTTCCTCTGTGTGACCTAACCCTAATCCCCAAAAGAAAAGAAATCGGAGCACCCCCTTCTGTGACGGCCGCCCCATCTCGCGACAATGGTGGTGAAACGAAGCCCGTTGCACAGCCCGCCAATCCTCATCTTATTTCGGTATGTTGGTGCATTTGTGGCTTTTGGTGATTTCTGTGGGTGCATTTGTGGGTTTCGATCCCTTCAGTTGCTGCGTTTGTGGGCATCGACACCGTCTGTTTTGGTTTCTGGTATTTCTGGTCATATTTTGTGGGTTTTGATTTCTTTGTTGTTGCGTCTGTGGGTATCGGCGCCGTCTGTGACTGTTTTTGGTGTTTCCAGTCATGTTCTGCACTTCGGCGTCCTCTGGTCTGAGTTGCAGCGCTGAGTTTTTTTTTTTGTATGGTTTTCAGCCTCATTTGAGTGTTTCTTGTGGACTATCGGTGCAGTCTGTGTGAATTTGTTGCATTAATTCTACATTTTGGCATATTCAACTGTGTGACCTTCGACCAGTTCCTCTGCCACTTCCTCTTCCTCAGGCTCCAACAGCACCGCCAATTCATGGCTCATGCAGGGCTACTGGCCAGAGCTGCCATTCGAAAAACAATACCTTCGTACACTTGAGTTCTCTCGATTTTGACATGTATCAGAGCCACTTAGTTTATTAATGGCATTCGACAAGGCAAAAGCCTTACTTAAACCCATATTCAAACGTCACTGCAACAGGTTCACCTTTTCCCACAGCGACAATGAATTCATTCTCATATTTGGGATGAGAGGTGGGCGTCAGAACTGTTGGCATCGACAAGAGATGAATTGTGATTCGAAGAGCTTAGAGAAACAATTTTCAAAGATGGCTGTGTGAGTTTGTGATTGTCTGTGGGTGAGTCTTGTGTTTACTATGTGTAATGTCTGACGTGGCATATAATTATTGGAGGGTTGTGTTTACACTAAAAGCAGTCGGACCGGCCAGAAGTGCCTATCTTAATTAATAACCTCAAAAAGTAGTAGGTTTCATGCGTATGCATTATTATAAATGGATATTTTGATTTACTCAATATATTACCCACTTGTGAGTTAAATAATAAAGTTTAATGTTATATTACCCAACATATTATCCAATTATTTTAAAATATAAAGTTTATTTTATTAATCCATTATTGTTTAATAACGTTATGTAATTCTTTAATTTTTTATTTCATATTTGATATGAATTAGTGTCAAATATTTAAATAATTATTGGGACTCACACACTTAGTTGATTCACTTCTATCTCCATTGGGAAAAACCAAAAATAAAAAATAAAACATAACACAAAGCATATATGTAATTTTTGTTGTGATGGTATACTCTGTTATTTTTCCTATATATATTTCACACATTCCAAAACATAATATTGCTACGATTGCCGCTTTCAATTCGGCGATATTTAATGATACTACTTGATTTTAGAATGATAAATATATAAAACTACATACTATAACATAAATAACGTGTGTAATCTGAAGCAAAGTCTGCTGCCAGTCCTTCTGCCCCTTCTGGCTCTCTACCCTCAGAACCTTTTCAGGACCTGCTGCTTCCTTCGGAAGAAGAGCTGGAAGTCTATGATCTTCAGGCGGCATTCTTTGCCTCATTGGCGCACCCCTTTCCTCACGTGCCCGGCTCATTCGAGGCCTTTAGCTCCTTTGAGGATACTTTTAAGGAGGAGCTCGTTGGCAGGGGCTTGGAGGCTGGTCCATCGGGCGGGGCTCGAGATGTAAGGCAGCCCCCCTCTCGAGACTCGACTCACAGAGATGTTGAGGGTGAGTGGGGCAAGACCACCCTAGAGCCTTGGTCACAGGAGGACGAGCCAAGCCCCTCACAGGAAGGGGGGATGGTGGGGTCGGCAGAGCCAAGCCCTCCCCATGCCTCGGCTCATGGGGCCACTCTGGATGATGAAGGTGACTCGTCTCCAAAACTCAAGCCACGGGGAGCAGTGCCAAGCCCCTCTCGAACCGCAACCCCTCCCAAGATGTAGGTTGCCTTTCACAATGAGGAAGGGGTGGGGAACGAAGAAGAAGATGGAGAAGGTGAGCGAGGCGAGGGTTCGTGCTTCAAAGTTCCTCCTGCTGCAGCCCGGAGTGCGGCTGAAGATCCCCCCCCGGGCGGTCATTGACCTAAGTGATGATGAAGACTCTGGAGCTTCAAACCCCGTGGCGCATGGGGAGTGCAACAAGACCTGGGAATCCCTTCCCAACTTTTCTTGGCGATTAGCAGTTGTCGGCCTTTCGTCTTCTTCTGGGGCGGAGAGGGCGCAGGCCCCATCCTCAACCCTGGATAAAGCCCATGCAGATGCCTCTCAGTGTGTAGGCAAGATGTTGCGGCCCCAGTTCGCCCATGTATGCTCCTCTTCTTCTGAGGCATAGCAGTTTGCAGGCCCCAACCTTAACTCTCACTTATTGCCGCTCACATAATTCTTTTTTTGTCCTTTCTTTGTGTAGGCCGCGGACCAACTGGCCACGACAATCGGGGAGGAACTGGGAGACTTGGAGGAGGCCAGAGTCTTCAGGTACTTGATCTCCTGGGCCGCCTGCTTCAGTTTGAAATACTTGAAATGCCCCAAGGACCTAATCAACGAGGTGGAGTTTATGAAGGAGCAGAACCAAGCTCTAGAGACAGTCGCTGCAAGGCAAAAAGACAAGGCGGGCCCGGATCCTTACTTGTGGGATGGGGGGTCGGTGCCGAGTCCTAGGACTCGGGACCTTACCCCGCTCAAGGGACTCGCTTTCTATCCAGTACGAGTGTACTCGACTTTTTATCGAGTCAAGGGACCAGTCTTCTTGCAAGTGTAGGGGACTCGTCTTTGTTGAACGGAGGGTCGGTTCCAAGTCCTGGGACTCGGGACCTTGCCCCGCAGCGGATCAAGGGACCCGTCTTCTTGCAAGTGTACTCGACTTTTTGCTTAGACAACAGGAGATTTGAGAAAAACATCATGACATTGTCATTCATTCATAATGTTTGTACAAAGCACCGGTTTACATTCCTACACATACTTTTTTAAATGCTCCGCATTCCAGGGGTGGGGTAGCTCTGGTCCTTGACTGTCCTTGAGTTGATAGGAGCCAGGCCGGTTGCTTGCAGTGACCACGTAAGGCCCTTCCCATTATGGCCCCAACTTCATTCCTTCCGTGGTGGTTATTCTAGTTTATCGCAACACCATGTCACCTACCTTGAAGGATTGTGGTTTGACCAGTTTGTTGGAGTACTGCTCTGTCTTCTGCTTGTTACTTGCCATTCGTATTGCCTCTTCTTTCCTCGATTCCTCCAGGACATCCAAGTTCTCGGCTAGCCTCTGATTGTTTGTGCCAGGGTCAAAGTGTTGGATACGAAACGTAGGCATCCTGACCTCCACGGGAATGACTGCTTCGCTTCCGTACGTGAGAGCGAAGGGAGTCTCGCCGGTGGGGGTCCGAACAATGTCTCGGTATGCCCACAGTACGTCTAGGAGTTCTTCAGCCCATTCTCCTTTGTGCGCCCCGATCCTTTTAGGGTAGAGAAGAGCTTTTTGTTAGTTGCCTTGGCCTGCCTATTGGCCTGAGGGTGCCCTGCGAGGAATACTTTACCTTAATCCTGAGCTCCGTGCACCATTCCCTGTAGTGTGCGCAGTAGAACTATCTCTCATTGTCAGAGACGAAGCTCTGAGGTATGCCGAATCGACAAACTACCGACTTCCATAGGAACTTTGTTATGGTTCGTGAGGTGATGCTAGTGAGTGCCTCCGCTTCAACCCACTTTATGAGGTAATCGACTGCAACCATGACAAGCTTGGAGCCTCCCCTTGCTATCGGGAAGGGGTTGATCAGGTCTAGGTCCCATTGGGCGAAAGGCCACGGAGCCATGATTGACGTTAGCTCCTCTGCCAGGTAATGCGGAATCGGTCCGTGCTCTTGACACTTTGGGCACTTCTTGGCTAATTCTTCCGCATCATTAAGGGAACGGGGCCAATAGTACCGGGCCTGGGTTACCCTTACAGCTAAGGCTTTTCCCTTAGGTGGCTTCCACAAATTCCTTCGTGGATCTCAACTAACACATACTACGCTTCATCCGATGAGAGGCATCTAAGGAGCAGCTCGGAGAACCCTTTTTTATATAGCACTCCCTCCAGCAGGACAAACTGGGCCACCCTATTCCTGACTTTCCGCCCTTCTTCTGGGTCGCTAGGTAGTTGCCCTTCCTGCAGGAACTTTTGGATGTCTGTTGCCCATTCAGGAGGTGCTAGGATCGTAAGAGATACTTCCTGCTCAATGGATGGGGCGTCGTGTAATACCCGCATCCTACTACGTGGGTTATTACGTCATTTCTTTTAATTTAATTTCTTAAGTCAAATATTTTTGAGATAAAGATTTTTATGATTTTAATATTTTATTATTTTATTTTAAGATATGTGTGCTTTTATTTTAATGTGGGTCATTAAAATAATTTAAGGGAATATTTTCAGGTCTTATAATTTATTTCCTAAAGCCCCATACCCTTTTATTTAATTGAAGAGTGGCCAAAATATTTTCCACCATAGGATAAGCATCTAATCGAATCCCTCTACATGCCATTCAGACCTCTCCCTCTCTTTTTCCTCTACACGCCGACTGCAGCTTCCTGGACAAGCCAAAGATAAATCTCCTTCAAGCCCTAAGTGTAAGCCTTTCCATCCACACAAAAGTGACCCTCTCGGTTTCCTCTAGCACCGAATGTTCTCCTCTTCCTTCCCTAAAGCAATTCCTTCTTTTCCTAAGCTTATAATCCAACGAAATTCTTCTTCAAGGTGAATGATTTTGCAGCTGTGAATCTTCGATTTTTCCTTCTCCTCTTCTGTTCGTGGCTTGCTAAATTAGGTAATGCTCTGTTCTTCTGATTCTTCTTGTGATTATGGAACTATTAAGTGAGTTTATGCCATGTATTTGGAGTTTCGGATTTCCTGTGCATACCGATTCTGGTGTAGTGATTTCTAAGTTGAATTCTTCTTTCGTTCCTTCTATTTCATGTCTTAGCTAAGTGGTAATTGGATGGAGGGATAATATTGTTTTGTGTGTGTGTCAAACCATGCTCTGTTTTTCTGGGTTACAGCTGTGCATATACTCTGTGATTTCCAGCCGTGCCTTACATCTTGTTTGGTTCCAGCCATGGTTAATGTCCTGCTTTGATTTCCAGCCGTGTATTTGCAAGGCACCTTGTGGTAGTGCTTTCCTTGTATTTTATCAAGTTAAGCCATGATTTAATTTTGTTAAAACCACGCCTTTATGTGTTACATTAATGGATTTAAAGTTACAATTTTAAAAATATCTTTCCTTTGAATTTATGGCCTAAGTAAGCCACTAAGAGTTTTAATCTAAGCTAGTAGGCTTACCTTGGAAACCTTAAGTTTACCAAGTGCTATATCTATTATTTATGATCTGTTTTTAGAAAAATAAGAGATGTTTTCTAAAGCTTTTTACAACCTTGATATGGTTTAATTATGTGTTTGAAGTTTGGGTTAAGTGAGGGATGTTTAAGAGTATGAAAGTAGCAAGACTATTGGCTGCCCAAGTGTTGCAGAATTTTCTGCTATGCTTCTTGTTTTGGGGCATAAATCAGCCCATTTCATTCCCTTGCTCAATTCCACCTTTTGTCCAACCAAAGATATATTCTAGTATGAAAAACTATTGAAAAAGAAGTGACCAAAAATCAACCCTTTGTAAGCCTTGGCCCTTTTGTTGGATTTACCTCTTAAAATGATATTGCAAAGCTGTCAAATGCCTTTCTTGAGGGAAAATTTCAGATTTGTAGCAAATTCTTGTTCCTTCCCTTTTTAAATAAATCCCTACCATTTATATATTCCAACCTATGATTTTTACCTATCCTTCATATAGAAAACGATGGCCTTTAAAGGGGGGGACAGCAAGCAAGTCATGTACTTTCATGAGTTTCTTTAAAATGTTTGGAATAAAGATTTTAATGTTTTGGCTTAGTGCCATGCTTGGTAGGTAGACAAACGGGTTAAGGAAACGTTTAATTCCAAGATGGAATTTAAATGAGCATGTGAGCATATCGATTAGTAAGGCTCAGAGTAAGGTGGATGTTAATATGTTTATCTCATTTTATTGAATAGGACTAGGAGTCTACTTTCAAGTTCAAAGGAACTCGCTAGTAAAGCTCACAGGTAAGTAGCTATGACCATACTTCTTACACCAAGTTCTCTTTATGAAAGAATATCTCTCTCATTGCAAATGTTTCTCTAATGAAAAGAATAAATGAATATAGTATGTACAGCCCTTTCTTGATAGGCCCTGTTAAGTACCCTATCAATTATAATTGTGTGTACATGTATAAGGTAATGCATCATGTAGGTTCTAAGCCATGAGATTTTTATGCATGTTCTCTCAAGAAATTTATGATTATTCCTATATGTAGTATAGCATGAAAAATGTATTTTGTTCATGAAAATGCATATGCATTAAACTAAGAAAGATGATGAAAATGTTTAAATGCAAAGAAAAGGAAAGGAAATGAACGTCTCATGTTTTATGCTTCAATTAATGCTTTAAGTGATTTTTAAAATATCCCTATAAACTGATGCTTTAAATATCCCTGAGAACTTACGTTTTAAAATGTTCATGAGGAAACATGTTAAAAGGTACCTAAGAACTGACGTTTTAAAGGATGCCTTGAAAGATGATGTTAAGCCCATGTTTTTAAATGATGTTTAAGCTCATGCTTTTAAATGATGTTTATGTTCATGCTTTTAAACGATGTTAAGCTTATGCTTTTAAATGATAGTTAAGCCTCTGCTTTTAAATGATGTTTAAGCCATGCTTTTAAGGGTGTTTAAGCTCATGCCTTTAAATGATGTTTAAGCTCATTCCTTAAGACAATGTGTAAGTTCACGCTTTTAAATGATGTTAAGCTCATGCTTTTAAGTGACGTTCATTTCCTATGAATGAACTGTTAAATGAAAATGACTTAAATGAATGAAAGTACGAAAGAACTGAAAGGAAACGAATGTTTCAATGTATAAAAATACGTAATGGCCACATGAATGAAAATGGGTACCCAATGAATGAATGGGCAGATTGCAATGTCAGGTAGTAGTATCTGGTAGTGCACCCAGTGCTGTAGCCTAACGGAATAGGATTCCAACCCATGGCCATGGGCGAATCCATAGGTTTAAAAGACCGCTAACCTTAGAACGCGGGGCGTAACAGTGTGCAATGACCTATGAAAGTGAAAAATAAAAAGTATGAAAAGATGTAATGCATGAAAGATGAAAAGCATGAAAGATGTTTATGCATGAAATGTTAGCAACTATTTATGTATGCATGTTTTCAAAAGGAAAAGAATAGATGCCTAGTATGTTCACTGCATGGTGTACTACTTACTGAGTATTAGACTCACTTTTGTTTTAAATGTGTAGGAAATGATGAAAAGGCTTGGGAGCAAGGCATCACTGCAGAGAGAGAGGCAAAGAAAGGAAGGAAAAATGAAAAGAAAAATATGCTAAGAATAGGTATGTACGTGGCGATTCCGCCCTTCGCAGGGCGGGGTCATTACACGTCGACTGTCCGGACCACAGTGTGTTCTGGAAGTGGGAGTTCCTCCTATCCCGATGCGGCCTTCGCCAAGCGATCTGCCTTCTGGTTATTCCCCATCGGCACTTGTTGAATGCTAAAGTAGTAAATGGTCATGCTCATTGCAGGCCAGTTGGAGGTACTTCTTCAGTCTTTCTCCTTTTGTGGCGAATTGCCCTAGTACTTGGCTAACCATAACTTGGGAATCAGCCCTTACTTCTATCTCCTCGGCTCCCAGTAATCAAGCGATAGACATTTCCGTTAGGCATGCTTCATACTCGGCCTGATTGTTTGTCACCTTGAAGGCTAGCTTGACAGCATAGCTGTGCTCTTCTCCATGCTCCTTGACGATGTGCACCCTTGCCCCTCCGCCAGCCCTGCAGGACGAGCTGTCTAAGTAGACCTGCCAGGACTTTCCTTGGGGTGCACTCGGTATTCCTTCAGGGAAACTGGTGAACTCAGCAATGAAGTCAGCCAATACCTGTCCTTTGATAGCGACCCGGGGCTGGTATTCCATGTCGAATTCCCTAAGCTCAATTGCCTACTTGGCGAGCTTTCCTGAAGTATTTGGTTTCTGTAGCACCTTCTTGAGTGGGAAGTCAGTGAGTACTTTCATCAGGTGGGCCTGGAAATCTGGTCGTATTCTCCTGGCCACTACAACTAGGGCGAACACCAGCATTTCTGTTCAGGGGTACCTTTCTTCCGCACCGCGAAAGGCTCGGCTCATGTAGTATACAGGCCTCTGTCCTTCTTCCGTTTCCAGACCAGTACAGTCGACAAGTACGTGCGGGGACACTGCCAAGTACACAGTCAAAGTCTCCCCTGCTCTCATCAGGCTTAGCAGTGGGGGTGGCTCAGGTAGGACTTCAGATCGGTGAAGGCCTTGTTTCCTCAGCACTTTGAAGAATGGCAGGCATAGGTCGGTTGATCGGGAGATGAACTGGTTCAGGGCTGCCACTCGTCGGGCTAGCCTTTGGACTTCATGACGGTTACGGGGGGAGGGCATCCCCATCACCACTTCTATCTTCTCTGGGTTTGCCTCGATCCCTCTCTCCGAGACCATGTACTCCAAGAACTTACCTGTCTGCACACCGAAGGCGCATTTTAGCGGGTTAAGCTTCATCTGGTATTGCCGTTGGATGGAGAATGCTTCCTGTAGCTCTCCCAAATGTTGTCCGGTCTCTTTGCTTCTTACCTACAGATTGTGCATGTACACCTTCATGTTCCTGCCAATCTGTTGCTTGAACATTCGATTGACCAGCCATTGGTACATTGCCCCTGCATTATTTAGGCCGAACGACATTGCTTTGTAGTAGTAGAGCCCTCGGTCCGTTATGAATGATGTCTTTTCCTCATCATCCAGGTTCATCCTGATCTGATTGTACCCGGAATAAGCATCCATGAAGTTGAGGAGGGGATGTCCTGCAGTCGAGTCCACGATTAGGTCAATGTGTGGTAAGGGGAAGCTATCCTTTGGGCATGCTTTATTCAGGTCGATGAAGTCCACGCACATTCACCATACTTCTCAGCATTGAAGCTACGTCGTTTCTGCTTAACTTTTCGAGCCGTCAGGTTGACACAAAGGCGATGTTGGATGATGGAGTTGTCGATCCCGGGCATGTCCTCGTGGCTTCAGGCGAACACATCCCGGTGTTCGATGAGGAGAGCTATCAGGGCCGTTCTCATCTCGAGGTTCAGCTTCATCCCGATCTTGACCTGTTGTCCCGGTTCCTGTCAATCGACTAGCACAAGCTCCAAAGGTTCTTGGGGTGTGGCCTGCTGGAGGGCCTATTCATCGCGGACTTCTTCATCCCACTGAGTCAGGGCTGGGGGCGGCCTTAGTATGAATGCTTCTTCTGATCTTTCGATCGAATTGACGATTCTGACCTCGGGTCTTAGTTCTCGGTCGTAGCATTCTCGTGCCAGAACTTGCTCACTGCAAACTTCGCCTAGCCCCGAGACGGTAGGAAACTTTATCTTGAGGTGGTAAGTGGACGTCACCTCCTACATAGCATTGTAGGAGGGGGGGCATTAATGACTAAGAAGTCAGTCATGGTGGCCGCGGTCCTAGGAGCCTTTCCTGTCAAGACTGAAAGGGTAATGGCCCCCTGGGTTGGACAACGTCTCCTGTGAAGCCCTTGAGCGGCATTGGAGCCAGGCGCAGTCGATTTGGGTTGATGCCCATTTTGACAAATGCTTCCCAAAATAGGATGTCTGCCAAGCTGCCATTGTCGATCAGGGTCGTCTGAGTTTTGAAGTTTGCCACTTGCATCGTTACCACTAACGCATCGTCGTGCGGGTGGAGGATGCCTTCCCTATCCCTTTCATCGAAGGTGACCGCGGTGCCTCCAGCACGCCATGGTGGCCTGCCTGCACTCCTCTGGGTGCTGAATACTTCCTTGTAGCGTGCCCTCCGAGCGTGCACTTTCGGGCCGACGAAGTGGCCCCTCCTCCCTCATATCCTTCGTTGATTGTGCTGATCTCCCCGAGAGGTTTGTCTTCTGCCATGGGGCTTCTTCGCCTTCTGTCTCGTCCTTCTTGCTTTCCCGAGCTCTCTCTCTGTTGGAAGCCCCAGCACCTATCTCCACGCCGGTCCATCTAATTCTCAGACGGACGCTCCCGATCCTTTTGCTCTTGTTCCTTTATTCTCTTCAGGGCATAGTCGTCCCGGGTGCTTTGCCGGTGATTCATGTGATACTCGTAGTATGGGCTGCTTTCCACCTCTCGATGTTGTTCCCTTTTGGGGCTCGGGCATGTTGTTCCCTTTTGGGGCTCGGGCATTGGTTCCCCTCTGCTGCCAAGTTTGTGTGGGCGTGGCCAAGCCGATGCTTCTTTCCTTCTCTTTGCATCTGGCGCTCCCCCCTTTCCCCTCCATGGTCACGATTGGGTCGCTGCCTCGATGCCTTCGGGGCGGCCTGCTGTACCTCAGACCGTCACTGGGCAGTCAGGGCCTCAAGGGTGTCTTCAACATTTATGAACCCATCTACTCAGTCCATGAATTCTCTTAGCGTTGTGGGGGTTTTTTGCACTAGTTTCGACATAAATGGATTTAGTGGCCAGGTTCTTCCCAGGAGTGTTGCTAACGTGATCTTCTCATCTTGGTTGTCCATGGTCATGCACTCCCGATTGAACCAAGAGAGGTATGACTTCAGATTTTCTCCATCCCACTGTTTGACAGTAAGGAGGTAATTTGCCGGGCATCTCCTCTTACAACTGGCTAAGAACTATGTCATGAAGAGGCAGGCGAGCTCCTCAAAGCTCTCTATTGTTCCTAATGATAAGGACCGAAACCAGGTCCGGGCAGCTCCCTTCAAGGTTAGTGGGAAGGCTCGGTAGGTGACCTCTCCTGGGAAATCATGCAAGGTCATGTGGGCCTTGAGTGTCTCCAAGTGCTCAAGCGGGTCTTTGGATTTGTTACCGAGGGAGATCGTGGCGTGTTAGGTGTCAGACCTGCTGCCACTTTCATGTCAGCCATTATGCCAGTCCGCTGTCTAGGCGATTGAGGAAGATCATACGCCGTATTAGGCCTATCCTGCAGCAGTCCTTCTGCTAGTATAGGGTGTCTGATTGCAGGCGTGTCGTTATTCGTACATGGGTCGTGTCGCTGCGTGCTAGGTCTCTGACACAAGTGTTGAATGCGGCGTGCTTTGGGTCTTTTGAAATCGCAACCAGGCACGTGTTACCATCCGTGCACAGTCGATTTTCCCACCTGGTGCTTTGTCGTAGGGCTCGACAAGTTGCCGATCCTGAGACATTTTACTTGACCCCTCCGAGCTCGCATCCCAAGGCCTTCCGAGTTGGAGATGTTGGTCCCTGGTCCCTTGGCCTGGGACCAGGGCCTCCGGCTCGTCCTTCCTGGACGTGGGCCTATCCTTATATGAGTTCTGCGATCCGTCTTTCTTAGGCGTGGGCTCGGGCCCTTCTGGGAAGGGCCCTCTCTCACAATAACTAATTTAGAATACCAAGTAGAGATCATATTTTTACCTAATATTAATTATAACGCCATAAGTACTATTAATTAATAAGTACTGTTACACCCCAAATCAAAAAAATATATATATTGTTACTAATTAATACGATCAAAGTAGGAAGTACCGAAATATAAAATACTTTTCAACTCTTACTACATATCAACTTCCACAAACTTCAACAAAACACTTATATTTAGATTTTCCAATCTACTTTCTCAAACTTCAATAAAAATTTATCTCAAGACGTGAAAAATGTTTTTGAACATTCTCTAAATAATGCCGTCGTGATTCACTGCAGAAGCTATTACGTTAAATATTGGAGATCACGATTATCAATTTTTCAAAGAAAATGAAAGAAATAAAGAGGACTTTAGTATAATTGGCTGTCGGTCATTTTTATCGGCCAAAACAGTAAATTCACACTTGTACATGGGAGTAGCGTACCGGAAATACACTCAATTTCAAAGCACGTTTTTGTTGCTTTTATGGAGATTATTAACGATGAAACATTCCAATTAGATGATTTGAAGCATTCATGATTTGAAACGTGGGTCATGCATGCACGTACGCACTGCATACATGATTTGAAGCATAGACACGACGTTAATTAGAAACAAATTAAGTTCGTACGTACGTACTAGCTATAATGAATTCGCTGTGGTTGGTATGCAAAACCAACGACTGGAAGGATTCCGAAGAGTTTTATTCAAATTCAATATCCCACATAATAATATAGTTAATACTAGTTCAAATATAATTCTTAATTAATATGTTATAGTACTGAGACACAGATACATTTAGATTTCATGATAACTAGAAGTTTATTTAGGCATTGAGAGGATTTTGGATTCTCACCTACAACATAACTGTACCTCTAACCATCGGGAGACATTTGAAGATAAAGTTTTTAGAGTGATCTTAAAATATTTTATTCAACATAATTTTAGAAACATTCATTTATCCATAATAAAATATTTACAAAAAGACCGTAAGCACAAGCTTGCATAAGCAAACAATGTCAGAAACAGAAATAAAGGCCATGTTTACCCCTGTGGTAGAGTTGTGCATATCTACGAATAATCAAGTAGAACATAAATCATTGTTTTGTCACCAAAGTAATACACTCAAAATAGAAGCCAAATTTACCCCCACGACAAAGTTATTCCAACTGTAGATAACTAAATAGAAAATAAATCACTAAATTAGCAAAGCGATTGCACTTAGAAATCAGAGGCAACAAAGCAATTGTACTCTTTTAATAGGAACATTTTGTAGCGTTAAAAGGAAAATCCAACATTCTTTTAATAGGAACATTTTGTAGCGTTAAAACCACATAGAAATCGTTTATTCTATACCTATTATATAAAGCCACATGATGGTTTAATTTCATGTCAGCCTTACTGACATGACCAAAGTCTTTTATGAATCAAACAAAGAAAGGATTGAAAAACTATCCACGCATTCTCAGTACAAAGCACCAACTTTTCATGGTTCAGGCCAAAGTATGAGAAAAATGTATTTGACTAATTTGATAATATACGTTTAGTTCGGAAAAGGGTTGACCTTTTATCCATTTTAGGTAAAATATGAATTATCTTTGTAAGGGGATTTTCCCACCCCCCAAGCCCATTAGGCCTCGGCCCAATACCTACCCCAGGGCCCAAGCTTAACCATAAAGCGAGGCGGCTATAAGGAAAAGTAAACAGGTGGTTGATGGGACGTTCAAGCTTGACATATCTCGGCCAGACTCCAATCCTGGGGACTTGAACGAGGCAGAACAGGAAAGACGGGGAACCCTGATCCTCTGACATGGGAGCATCAACGGTCCACTGAAGACCTGGCAAATCAGGAAACCACGCTGCATTAACAGCACTACTATCCAAGTTACACGCCACATTAATGAAGCTATCGTAGAGCGACACTGCATTAAAGGACTCTAACAAAAGGAACAATACGAAGGACACAGACTCCATGGGGCAGACACGATCTGTTCCCCCAAACTCCTAGTATAAATAGCAACTCCCAAGTATGAGAAACTCTCTCTGATCCCTAGACTCTTTTACTGATTTATAAACTTCCAAGAGACTCTAGTGACTTTGGCATTGAAGACTCCCTGGCCTCAAGGCCAACCTCTCCCAGTTGCCTTCTTCTCTATTTTCGCAAGCTCAGTTCTAAATACCTGAGTTGCTAAACCTGGCCTAAATGCATATGAAACACGACGTTAACAATGTTGATATTTTCTTTAAACCAATTTGACTATTAAGAAGTACAGTAATTAAAACACTAATGTTTTACAACTCATAAAAAATCTCAAACAAAACTTTTTAGATGAAATTCTTTGGATCACTCTTTTGAATCATTTGGTTATTTATGATACCATTCCTTCAGTAACATACTGTCGAACGAATATATCATATCGTCCGAATCGTATATGTGAACATAAAGTTTTAGAATATGATTATGCTCAACGTCAGAACAAGTCTTTTGAGGAAGTGGTTGAATTTTCCTTTCAAACGGATTTGTAATTCTTTGTGTTTATTATATATATATTAAATATATAAAAATGATTTATATAGTTTTAAAGTCTGCAAGTCATAGTTACTCTTTAAAAAAAAAATAGACCAATTATCCTAGAATCCAATGTGAATAATGGTCAAAAGACACAACAATGAACATTTTCCAGTCATTCTTGTGCATATATATATAAATATATTATATATATACCTATACATAAACACTTTAATCCTTAATATTACTACAACAAATTTGACTTTTAGAGACAAAATTATTTAGGGACGAATTAAATTTCATCCCTAAAAGTAATTTTTTGGGACGAAATTTAAATTTCATCTAAAAAAAGAGATAAATTTTCAAAACCGTTCGACCGGATAAATATCTAGTCGAACAAGATCTTCAGTGACGAATTAGATTGTTTCAAAAAGTTTTTTCCGTTTGAACGGAAAAAAATCCAGTCAAACATACAAATCTTGGCGGGGAAGTAATTTATTTTGCCGGGGAAAGTTTAATCTGGCAGGAAGGTTTCTAGACCGTTCGAATGGAACATATTTAGTTCGAACATATTCGAACACCACATTTATATATTCAAACGTATAATATTAATATCTATACATAACTCAAAATATAAAAAATGTATATATATCATATATACGAATTCATAAACTAATTTTATGTAATTAATTTAAAAATATTTTAATGATTTCTTTTATGTTAATTAGGTTTTTCAGTTAAATAAATATTATCAGCCATACACCACATAATGTAAATCAATAATTCATTTAGAAAAGACAAAAAGTATTTAATTCATAAGTAAAAGAAATTATCAAAACACCATATACTGTCCATAACTATAACAAAAAAAATATAAATAAAAGATAGAAACTACTATGATGTGAGGTCTCTGCACATATCCTCGACTGCAGCTAATCGTCTCTGTACTTGGCTCAATCGAATACTTAGCGTGACTTGAATTGCATTACTAGCATGAATCTCTGTACGTAACTCAGAGATGCTAGTATTAATCTCTGTATGCAACTCAGACATGGCAGTAGGCACTGCATCGATCACCGCTGATGTGTGCATTCCGATCTCAGCACATAGTATGTCGGCCATCTACTCGCGAGTAGATGTGCATGATGCCTTAGCCTGTGTAGATGCCTTATTAGCTGATACTCCAGGATCTCTCGGCCGTGCATCTCTCTGAATATTAGCCCACTCAGGAACAGTTCCACGGAACGAAGTCTCGAGTGTCCCGTGCTTCGTGACAGGGTGGTGCTGTTGATCGGTCCCATAGGATCCCGTGCACACTCGACAACTTCTGGCATGATCCCAGAATGTAGCAAAAATCAAGTGATCAGGATCCTGAACTGCAGTATATCTCTCGTAATGTACTGAGCCTCTGATCAGATCCTCTCAAATATATAGTCCACGAGGNTCCCGTGCACACTCGACAACTTCTGGCATGATCCCAGAATGTAGCAAAAATCAAGTGATCAGGATCCTGAACTGCAGTATATCTCTCGTAATGTACTGAGCCTCTGATCAGATCCTCTCAAATATATAGTCCACGAGGTCGATCGAAATGCCACGAGTGACCCGTATCATAAATTTCGCTCAATCCATGCCAACCTTGCTCTTGTGCTGCCGAGAGTCAAATTTGTTGGCGATGATCAGATTCATGATCTTGAAGAAAGAAGATAAATCTGTTTGCCTAATGCATTTCGTCCCATCATACACTAGAGCATCTAGACCAACAATTAGGTCTCTGACCTCATGATCAAAAAGTGTATCGACCTTATCTGTGTAAACTGGTGACTCGTCCAGAGTCATCTCTGCATCACCTGAGGATCAGACTCTTTAGGTTGCAAGTTCGGATAGGCATCAACCAGCCTAGGAATACTGAGATATGCTGTGAGTCCATCCGCTGAAAATATAACAGGAGCTCCTCAAACACAGATCCTGTATGCCCCTTCATCTTCTAGGATGACACCACCAAACTCTTTATAGAACTCAGCGACAATGTCAATATAGGAAATGAGCTCCATTGCTTCTTCTCGCTGATCTAGGATTGCTACCCAACCATGATCATTGAATACTAATTGGAGGGAATGACCCTCCCATATAAGAGTCATAAAATCAGATAGTTTTACTTGCCAGTCCAGTAAAACCGTCCGCTCTCGAACTGTTTGGATGGAAGGTTCACCTGATCTGCCATGTCTACGGCC